>PVIW01001139.1:112581-334480 GCA_004026585.1 Noctilio leporinus
GGGGGGGGGGGGGGGGGGGGGGGGGGGGGGGGGGGGGGGGGGGGGGGGGGGCGGTAGCCATGCACCCTGCTTCCGCTATCCCTCCCTTACAGAGATGTGTCAGGGAGGGTAATAAAAAGTAATGATCTGGAAGGGAGCATGCTGTTGCTTTCCAAGGGTCAAGTCGGTACAATTTGTGCAAGGTCCTGACATTTTCATTATTTTTTAGTACACAAATGCTGAGCAAAAAAGATACAGTACCAAAAAAAAGAAAGAAAGAAAGAAAGAAAGGTAAAAACCAGGGTCACTTCAAACACTTTAAAACAGATCCCATATGAAGGCATCCCAATATATATCATGAAAATTGCTTTTCAGAGTGAGAGAGGTAGCTGGTGGGGACAGCCACATGGTGCCACCTCTATGTGTGACCATAGACCAGCTCTTCTTAATCACGGGCCCATCCTTGTAAACAGCTATATATCAGCTCTCACTTTTGGAAAAGCCACTTTCTAAGGGGCAGGAGGGTTCTTGCTTATGCTGATAAAGAGGCCTATCATTTTATGAAGTGATTTAAAGGATTCTGTGTTTTCAGAGGGAGAAGGGCACAGTGCCCCCTTGGGAATCCACATCAGGCTGTAGATGAAGAAGCAGGCAGTTTGAACATGTAAAAGCATGTTCAGAGCTCCAAATAATGTGTATTCTGATGGCTCTGAATATGCTAAGTGGACCTTTGTAATCTCCCAAGTTGCAACGAATGTAGCCAGAAGCTCCCTGGATAGAAAAGGAGTTTTTAAAAAGGCTTCCCTGCAAAATTTGTTCCGGTATTATTATCACCTAGATGGTTGCCTAGCACTTGAGAGTCAACAGAAATTGTATTTGCAACCTTAGGAAAGTTAAAAAGTCTTTTCACTTATTTCCATAACTAGGTACATGCCTACTTCATAAGATTACTGGGAGAAGTTGTTACAAGTGGCTGACACATGGGTAGCATTATGTCGTTTCCACCAGGAGATCTAAGACACCATTAGAGGCTGACGTCTGGGAGACAGAGTAGAAGTACGGCTCTATACATTTTCATCTGAGGAGTACAAAGATTTGGGGGAGTACCCCCAAATCTCCCTAGTTAGGGTTCTTATTATCATAGATGTTGTTCATACTTCCCATTTCCTTAATGACTTGTAGTTTATAAGCCCTTGTTTTCATCTTATTTAACCTGCCCTAAAATTCTATGAAGTTATCTACTATGATACTGATGAGTAAAAATCTCCAGTATTTTCATTAAGGCACATATTTCTGGAAGCCCACTTTTTAAATTTTCACAAGGCCAACAATGGTGAGAATTTCACTGTGACCATGAAGGTGGCATGCTATGTTCCAGATTTATTTCTCTTCTCTCTACTCTCAGGCTCACCCTGTGAAAGAAATGGAACAAAGATTTTTTTTTTTTTTTTTAATCCAATAGGGAATGTTGCAAGGGTAATGATCTTAGAATAACACAGTCTTATTTTTAACAATGAACATTATACTTTTAAGGTAGACTATGTATTGCTTTCATTCACTCAACAAATGCTGGTAGAGCATCCTTGTCAGGCACATTGCCAGGCAGTAGGGACATGATGGTCAGCATTTTTGCTCAAATAGCTACAACATATTGAGCCATCCTACTAAACTGAACATCAAAAGAACATTAGGAGAGGTAAGGTCAGGCTGTTTTTAAGCATTGAACATAATCATAATCAGTAGGATCTAATGACAGATAAGGCAATTCAGCAAAAGGACGGAAAGCACAAAGTGTTACTACAATAGGCACATAAAGATATATTTTTAAACACTTATTGCAATTATAGATCTTGAAATAAAATTTTAGGGATAGGCAAGGAAAGCATGAGCAAAGAAAATATCTTGATGCCATTCTAGTTCTCTCTCCTAACCACTCTCTAACCTAACTATCCAATCCTTGTTTCAATAATCATCCGTTTACTGGCCTCCTGACTGCAGATCTGATAAACATAGTTAACCAATTCTTTCCAGATTGGTCAATCATAGATTGGACATATGCAGGGTGATCATCCTTGGGAGAGAATGGTCTAACATTCATGGTCAAATGAACCCTAAAGATCTGTGACTAGCAGATCCAACCTCAAATTCTTGGCCATAAAGGTAGTGTCGTACTTTCCAAGGATGAACCTCCTCAATACGTTGAATCCAAAAATCCTTATTACAAATGTTATTTGCATCTCATTCCTTCTAGTTTGGGGAGGAATTAGGAATATAGTTTGAGTTTGGGATTAAATCCATGACCTCTTACTTAATAGCTGTGGTCTCAAGTAGGTTACTTTGCAGAGAATACCCTGCTACTCTCAAAAGATCATTGTAGATTAAACAGGAGAAGGCTGAATATTAAATGGAAGGGTGCTTTCATCGGAACTTGCCCCCACCCTGCCCCGAACAAAATGGAATTTGGGTTCCTATAGTTCCTGGTGTCTGATGTAGGCTTGTTGGTGATCTGGGATCCCACATTCCACTTACTCACTTGGTCTGACCCCAAAGCAGACAGTGCATAGGCTAGTCAGCAAACATGATCAATTGGTCTGGCTCAAAAACAAACAACAAAATAGCAAGTTTGGCTGATCAAATTCTTCCCCCTGACATTTCGATTAAGATTTCTGGCTGACGTTGTTAACAATGAAGAAGAAGGTAAAAGTAAGCAACATGGCAGCGTCAGTGGCATTACCAGCAAATCCTGGGTAGGCAGGATTTATAAGCAAGCAGAGAACACGCAGAGGGGAGACTGCCAAAGGCCGTAGGGAGAGGAGAACAAAAAGAGATGTGCAGGAAAAAAAAAGGGACCTTGAAAAAGGACACAACTTTCTCTTAGTTCCTGACTTTCTGTTCTGATTCCATTTCCAGTCTTAGAATAGCCCCCTTTTCATGGAGGTCATTTGGGTGGAAAAAAGCAGTTTGATTAGACATTTGAAAAATGCTCGCCTCCGTTTACTTCTCTGTTTCAATTATTTGTCTCATCATTTATTCATGCATACATTCATTAACTTCTATGTTAAGTTAAATAGTTCTTGACCACCTACTGTGTACAGGCTCCTCCCACACACCTCACTTGTACTGAGGGCTTCATGTGCATCCTTCCCAGGTCACTCATTTGCATTTGGTTGGGTGTCTAGGAGGGAGATGAGGAGCAGAGAGGAATGACTGTGATGGTAAGAGAAATATTTAAGAAAGTAGTGAAAGGCTCATCAAACGGCCGCTAGACAGGCTTCCCTCTCTAACTCTGAGCAGCTCAGCCCAGTTAGGCCCAGCATCAGCCCAGAGCCCAGAGTATATTCTAAGGCTAAGGTCTGGAATTGCTCCATCTTTTATGCCTCTCCCAACATGCTCAGCCTGGGAGAGGATGCAGGGGAGGATGAGTTACAACATCTCCCTCTTTTCCCGCCATTCACCCCACCCCTACCCCCTCATTCCTAAGACTTTTTCATATACCATCATCAGTCAGAGGGAATATTGACGGCTCAGAGTAAACCAGCTTTAAATCTATGGATTATTTTCCTCTGTTGAAAAGAAGGGAAGGGGAGGGGAAGGGAGGGGAGGGGAGGGGAAGAAATGAAAAGAAAAGGATAGAAAAAGGTGTGGGGAGCCACTCAGGCTCTCCTTGAAGAAGGGTGAAAAATAAACAGGCATAAAGAGACTGTGTTGGCAATCTCTGGGAATAGGCTGATCTGAGAAGTTCTATAAGCTCGTCAGCATCCAGATGTTCACCAAACTGATGCCTTGCCTCTGGACGTTGCTTGGTTCCACAGCCCTACCCTGGCTGGGCTTTCAAAGGGCCGCTGCAGTGCTGAAGACCCTGGAGTAGGTCCATCTAGGTCACAGTCTCCATCCAGCCTGGTTCCTCAAAGATGAGAGTGGGTGGCCTGCTTTCAGCATTTCCCAAACCTGGCAGACCCTGCCTCTGCCTCCACAATAAGGTCGCACCACCTGCCAAAACACTAAACCCCTTCACTTTGGGCTGGAATGATACTAACCCTGGCCGGATGTGCTAGTCATTTCCCAGGGACCAGAAACCCGGCGTGGAGACTGGAGGCCTCTTTGAGTAACATCAAGCAGACGTTAAATGAATTGTCTGATTATAAAGCTCATTTGTTGGGTAGGAGAGAATCTTGCAAGGATAGGACGGGGACAATAAAGCGGGAGCTTGGTGGGGGGCCAGAAACCTTCTACCGGGATTTTAGGGATAGGGCATTTGGGCTTTCCTGCATCCAAGGGGTAAAAAGAACCCTCGGGGCATTTTTTCCAGTGCAATGGCTAGGGCTTTCCCAGAGCGGAAGAGTGAGGTTAATGGCAAAAAATAAAAATTAAAAAATACCACCATCCCACACGCTTGACATGGTCGACTTGTGGCTGCATCAAAGCTGGCTCCCAGGCTGCTGAAAGAATGACATTTTGCTTCTCCAAAATGCAGAAGGGTGGTGAAGAGAGAAACGTCGGTAGGAAAATTAATGCCTGGCGAGCCACGAAGAGTTAAATCCCCACCCCGCCGGACTGCGCCCCACCTTAGTCGCTGGCGCCCCGCTTGCGGCGCCGGGGGAGCCGCGGGGAGACAGCCGGCGACACCAGCTGGCCCGAAGGGCGACGGAGCCTTCGCGACGCGAGGTGGCAGCAGAAGCCCGCGTTTGAAGCAGACGCTCCGTTCCCGGCCTCCACCTCCCTCCTGCCCCAGAGGTTTCTATAATCCCCCGGAATTTTTAACCGATTGGGTTCCATCTTTGGGGTCCGAAGACAAAATCAGTTTCCTCTTTTTCCTATCATTGATTTTAAGTTTCCCTTGGGGGCCGAGCTCTGCTAAAAAGAGGAGAGAGCCCTGTTGCCAGGGTTGGCCTTCTGGAGATTTCTATGAAGTGAGCTGAGGAATGATACCCGCGAGACAAACCCGTGCCCTGAAACCACACCGGGTACCCTCGGAGCGATGCCGGGGCGCGCGGGGTGCTGGCGGGAGGGAGCAGCCCTTTCCTGGGTGTTCGGTCTAGTCCAAACCCCGGTGCGGTGCGTGTTGATTGAACACGAGTCCTCTGCGTTCCTCCTCCCGGAGCGGTTGGGCATTTGCTAAAAGGTGATCCCTTTACCTGTTGGCTTCAGAGTCTCATGACTGGACTCTCAATTGTCTTTTTCTTTTTTTCCCCATTACAAACATCACCTAATGAAGATGAAGAGCCTCACATGTGTATTCGGCTGTCTGTTCAATAAACAAATGATGCTTGACTTGGGGCGGTGTGAACCCACAGGACAATGTACAGGAGATGCATTGTAGAATTGTACCCCTGAAACCTGTGAAATTTTATTAACCCCTTCACCCCAGTAAGTTCAATAAAACTAAGTAAGCAATATGACTGTTTTTATGGTCTGCCTTCTATGTCTACCCCTTGCTTTGGATGGCAGCCCTGAATCCATGAGGATCCTTGGCCTGGGACTCTAGCCCCAGGACCTCTCTTTCTCTGCTGCCCCTCGCCTTACAGCACCCTTGCCACCTCTCTCCACTTGGATAATGGTAGTTACCCCATTCTCCAGTGCTCAATTCAGTGTCACTCCCTTTGGTAGGTTTGCCAGTAGTCAAGGCCAAGTCCACGTGAGACACCTTTTCCATGGTTCCCATAATGCCCTATATTTTCACCATTGCAGCCCTTCTAACATCATATAATAACAACCAGGTGATGAATCACTATCTCACCCCACCTCCAAGAATATGAGCTCCTCAGGAAGTGTCCCCTCTGGTTTAGTTTGTCCTACAGCCCGTAGCAGGAAGGTGCGTCAACAGTATTTATTGCACCAAATAATTGTGAATATACTGAAACTTGTGGATTTACTTTTTCTTTATTTTAATTTTTAAAAATATTTTTGTTACCTATTAGGCAGCCCTTACACGGAATCCCTAACGTTTTCATTCTTTTGTATAATTTTAATTGCCTATGCAGTGATGCAAACTCTTGCCAACTCCAATGTTGCCTATAATGGCATGCTCTAAAAGAATCTGCTGTGACCTTTCTCCTGCAGTGACATAAGACCAGTTTTGTTCTGGTGCTTGTTTTAACGGATCCAGTGTCCTTTCCCTAGACGCCTGCCTAGCCGTGGCATTGTCTCACTTTAACAGTTTAAAACCACAGGCAAACTGGTCAGACCATTTAAAAAACAATAAACTTTATGTCCTGGCTGGTGGCACAGTGAGTAGGCACCAGCCTGCGAACCCAAAGGTCACTGGTTCAATTCCCAGCCAGGGCACATAACCAGGTTGCAAGCCAGGTTGCAAGCCAGGTCTCCAGCCAGGTCTGTAGCTGGAGGCAGGTGAAGGGCAACCATACATTGATGTCTCCCTCTCTTCCTTCCCCTCTTTAAAAAAATGTAATCTTAAAAAAATTAAAAAATAAAAAATAAACTTTACAAATGAATGATAGCGTGGCCGACTCCCAATTTTTGAGAGTTTAAACATCTCAGCATATGCACTTCTTGCTGTTTTGCCAGCCTGGAGGGGTCCATGTTCAGCTTCCTGCCGTGACTGAACGTTAAGAAGAAACACAACGCTGCTAGGGTCCCGAGGAAGCTCCTGGCACCAGGGCTGTGGGTCAAGGCGTGGACAGATGGCTTTGGCCTGGATCCTGAGGATGCCGACACTAAGATGGAAACGTTCCACTCGCCTACATTCTGGGGCTGCTTCTGGAGGAAGCATTGGAGGCAAGAAGATAAAAGCAGACATGAGAATGGAGCCATTAAGGACAAAGGTACTGGCTCTTGGATTTGTTAATTTATCAGACTGAGGCCCAGACTGGGATGGGATTGGGAGATCCTGGATGTGTTTGAGGCCTTGTCCAGAGCAGCACCGGCTTAGTGCCAGTGGGCTCCCTGTTCCGGCTGTCTGCCTGCGTGGTAAGCCACTCCGATGAAGGAGAGGCTGGTTCGGTGTTGTTTTCTTCTTGAGCTTCGTTCTAAACTAGAGGCTGGTTGGCCTGAGGTAGAGAAAGAATCCACTGCAATGCTGCCTGTTTGCTCTGAACAGGCAGTGTCACTGTGGGTTCTTCTGTTTGGAGTTGTTGACTTGTTTGAGTTGTGTTAACTTGTTTGAATTGTGTTGACTTGTGTTCACAATTTCAAAAAGTAGTGGCGTTGTCATGGGAGCTGTGCAAGTAGAAGACCAGTTTCCCTGCCCTTGGATTCAACTATATCGAGTGAGCATAGAGGCAAGGAGGGAAAAAAAACATCTTGCTAGGTCTGGTGTACTAAGCATTTCATCTTTCAATTAAAAAATTCTATAGTGAACTCTGAGGCATTTGAGAATCAATGTGACATGTTGGGAGTGGTTGAACCATGGGGACAGAGGTCTAGGTTGGGATTTTGTTCTGCTGCCTTTATAAGACCTTGGGAAAAGCATTTAACTTGCCAGCTTTCTTATCTGTAAAGCAGATAAATATATATATTTGGATAATAATACCTTATCACATCAATATTTTGCAAATATTTTCTCCCATTTGGTAGGTTGCCTTTCTGTTTTGTTGATGGTTTCCATAACTGCCAGAAGCTTTTAAATTTCATGTAGTCTTACATGTTTATTTTTGCATTCATCACTTTTACTTTTGTCAGTTTCAAAAAATCATCACCAAGACCTATATCAAGGAGCTTCTCAGCCATGTTTTCTTCTAGGAATTTTATGGGTTTTTGGTCTTACATTCAAGTCTTTAATTCATTTTGAGTTGAATTTTTATGTGTGGTATAAGACAGTGGTCCAGTTTTATCTTTTGTATATAACTGTCCAACTTTCCCCAAACTAGTTATTTTTTGAAGAGAATGTCCTCATTGTATATTCTTGGCTCCTTTGTTATAAATTAATTGACCATATATATGTGGGTTTATTTCTGGATGCTCTATTTGGTTCTATTGATCATTGTGTCTGTTTTCATGCATATAGTTCTAATTACTACCACTTTGTACTGTGGTTTGAAATCAGGAAGCATTATACCTCCAAGTTTATCCTTTTTACTCAAGATTGATTGCTGGGATCTTTTGTGGTCCTTTACAAATTTTAGGATTGTTTGTTCTTATCTCTATAAAAAAGATGCCATTGAAGTTTTGATAAAGGTTGTAGTAAATAAGTAGATTATTTTGGGTGGTATGGTCATTTTTAACAATCTCAATTCTTCCAATCCATGAACATGAATATTTTTCCATTTATTTGTCTATTCTTCAGTTTGTTTTATTAATAGTCTTACAGTTTTCAGTGTGCAGGTATTTTGTCTCCTTGGTTAAATTTATTCCTAGGTATTATTTTCTTTCTGATGCAATTGTAAATGAGATTGTTTTCTTAATTTCTCATTCCGTTAGTTCATTATTGGTGCATAAAAACACAATGGATTTTTGTATGTTGATTTTATATTCTGTAATTTTGCTGAATTTGTTTATTCATTCTACCAGTTTTTGTTTTGTTTTGTTTTTGATGGAGTCTTTAGGACTTTCTGTAAAATGCGTCTTCTGCAAATAGTGACATTTTCACTCCTTCCTTTCCAATTTGGATGCCTTTTATCTCTTTTTGTTGACTGATTGTTCTGTCTGTCACTTCCAGTACTATGTTGAAAAAAAGTGGCAAGAGTGGGCATCTTTGTCTTGTTCCTAATCTTGGAGAGAAAACTCTTAGCTTTTCATCAATGAATATGATGTTAGCTATGAGCATGTCATATGTGGCCTTTATGATATTGATATATGTTTCCTCTCATCACTTTACTGACAGTTTCTATTATAAACAGGTATTGGAGAGCTTTTTCATTTAATTATGGATCCAGTCTATTAATTTTGATACCTCTCATTCAGTTGAATTTCAATATATTATTTTCTGTTGTGGTAAATAATTATAATTAGAAAATATGGAGAATTGTACAAATCTCTAAATAACCCATGGGAATGTATCACAGTATCATCATGTGATGTTTTACTATCAGGGCAAAATGTCTGACTATCACCGCACACCAAGTCAAGTTTAAATACCCTGCTTGTCAGTTCAGTTACTCCGAAATCTAGCCCTCTTACCCCTTACTTCTTCTCTTCTCCCCCATAAGGTGTGTCCCTCACCCTTCCAGACATATGCCACTCTCCTGTCACTTTTGTGACTCTTCAACCAAAAAATAAGCTTTATATTATGTCTTTGACATCCTGCAAGGTTCCTGATATGACCAAGACATAAAGTAAACAACACTCCCTATGTTCATTTGTATAGAGTAGGCCACTCTATAAATTGACTGATTAATAATACAAAATTAGTGCCCCTCAAAATCAATTATTTAGCCATGTCTTAGCTGCCTTATCCCAAGAAAATCATGGCACCGAAGAGGCTCCAGGCCTCTGTCTCTTCCTGATACCAGGAGAACTTGGGGCCAACACCTGAACAGGGATTCTGTCTTTCCCAGCAGGCCACACTCAAAGCAGAACATGAAAGGCAAGGAATGGAACAGCACTGCATTCTGTGGGTCCAGACCAGACAGCACCAGAGAGAATACATTCCCCCATCACTGTCCCACCTGGTACACATGTCTGTGTGAGTCCACAAACTCCTGGCTGATTCTGACAGCCAAATAACCCTGCCCGTTAGCAGAAGAGTCACTTAATTCTGCTCCATTTCCTGAGCATTCAACCAAACAAAGTTGTAAAGTGCTAGGACCATGTTTCTAGATAGCTCACAAAATTTAAAAACCTAAAGGTTTTCAGCAGTTTCCAAAGCAAAACCAGAAAAGCTGGAAGATGACTGATATAATTAGTACATTTTCTAGCATTGGGCCATTGTTATTTTACTGATGGTATTGGCGTGACATCATTTTTCATAAAGACACTGTAACTGTCTTTGAAATGTCGTAAAAGATGAAATTCATTCTCATGTAAATTGAGAACATTGCAAAGCTTTGGTCAAAAGAGGACTAAATGATACAGATGATAAAATGGACCAGCTTTAAATGTCTGTCCGTAAACCAGGAGTGAAATACAGGGAATCGGGCTTGAAACAAATGCTGTAATTACCTGAAATCATCTTAGGCATCCCTTTAATCTAGTTTTCTCATGGTGTACAACTATTTGTTGGGAACTCTGTTTTCCTTCATTGGCCAACATTTCCACTGCCCCAATGAAAATACAAAAAGGAGGTGGGGCTGAAGATGCTAACCCAAATATACCTTATTGGACATGGCAGAAGCAACTCCTTCTTCCCTAAAGCTCAAGAATATAAAGCAGCCAATGTGAACAAGTCCTTTGCTCCAACTATTTAGGCTCTTGGCTGCTAAGGTGTGAGAAATTCTTTTTTTTTTTTTTTAAGATTTATTATTTTTAGAGAGCGGAGAAGGGAGGGAGAAAGAGAGGGAAAGAAACATCACTGTGTGGTTGCCTTTCACCTGCCTCCAACTGGGTGCCTGGCTAAAGACCTGGCCTGCAGCCCAGGTATGTGCCCTGGCTGGGAATCAAACTGGCGACCCTTTGGGTTCGCAGGCTGGCAGTCAGTCCACGGAGCCACACCAGCTAGATAAGATGTCAGAAATTCTTAAGGACAAATCCTAGACTCCATCCCATACTAATTTCTTTTTCAACCTGCTGAGGTGGTGAAGTGCAGACAAGTGTTTAGAAATACCTTGCTATCATATTATATGGCCAAGTTCCTCCCTTCGCCACCTCAACATGAGCACCACTAGAAATTCCTTCTACTGCCGGAGCATTTGCATTATAAATTTTCCACGGGACCATTACGTTTTGGAATCCTCATGAGAAGCCGACTGCAGTGTCTGAGGGCAGGAAAACAGCCAGAACAAATGGCAAACCTTTCAGCTTGGCACCGTGAAACGTAACGCACATCTGTGCATTCCCCTCGGTGCAGCTGGAAATTTCCCAGGTCTGGTCCTCAGTTTATGCTGCTCAGGTGAATGGGCCTTTAGGTATTCCATGGGCACAAGTTCTTCTGGAGAGAGGCAACAGTATCAGAACCAGGGATTCTCAATCTTCACGTGCATAGGGATCACTTGGGGGTCCTGCTGAAGGTATGTTCCGGTTCAGTAAGTCTGTGCAGGGCCTAGTAGCCTACGTTTCTAATGAAGTCCCAAATGATGCTGATGATGCAGGTCCATGGACCACACGTCTATGTCAGCGTAGGTCAGTGCTTGCACTCGACTTCATTAAAATATATTTGGAATTGGTCCTATTTGCAATGTGAAAATAAAATTGACTTCATTTCCATGTGGGGCCAGTATTTATTAGGGAGTGAAAAGGGTGTTAATTAACCCAAGGAATGAGGTGGCAGGGCAGGAAGAATTCTTTGATCTTTTACATGAGCATTCTTCATTCTCACTTTCCAACTGCATATTTTGCTTGCTTGTTAAAAGTAGCTAATGCCAATTTTCTCTCGAGGTTTGATTTAAAAGCTCATCTTCGCTCAGGACAAATCGGTCCCAGAAATGTCACTGTCGCCCACGTGCATCAGGCACAAGAATTAGAACAGAGCTTTGCATGGATTGTTTTATTTTGTTCACCCGAAAGGAATCTCGTGTTCAGTTCCAGCCCGAATGATATTTGGGGTGATGCTGTATAGGAATTCCAGTAATTAAACTCACTAAACTATGACCGGCTGGTATTAACCCTCTTGTCCTGTCACAAGTCGCTTCCTTCTCCAGTATGAGAAGCTACCGAAGAGCTCCTCTGTGTTCTGAACAGGTCACAAGCTCTCAGGAAAAAGAGCTCCGAGGGGTGTGCCCAGGCAGCAGCAGGGATCAGAAAGGGATTTGTGTGTCTGTGCGAATCCCGGCCGTGGACGTATGCATGCACACAAGCTACATGATATAGGGGGAAACCTGAATTTCAGAGGTTAGCACTGAGATATTAGCAGCTCCTCTCTGGAGGATAAGAAAGTAGCTTACAGAAAGGTCTAGAAAGGTCCAGAAAAGGTCAAAAGAAATCCAAAATTCCTTTTTTAAAAATACAGCACTGCAGACTTTCTCCTGCATTCCAGAAAACACTTAAATAGCTTAGGCATTGCCCTGGCTCCGTGGGTCAGTTGGTTAAAGCATTGTATTTCCCGTACACTGAAAAATTGGAGGTTAGATCCCTGGTCACAGCACATACTTGGGTTGTGGGTTTGATCCGTGGTCAGGGCACTTACAAAAGGAAGGTAACCAATTGATTCATATTCTCTCTCTCTCTCTCTCTCTCTCTCTCTCTCTCTCTCTCTCACCAGTAAAATATATATAAGGTTGAGGATTTAAAAAATACGTTTTATAAAGTTGCTGGTTGATGTTCAGGAAAATAGAATAGCTTAAAGGTGTTTGGACACCCCGATCTGTACCACTCCAGCCACAAACCCTCCGCAAGGCTCCAGTCCCTGTTTCCTTGCATTCTGCCTCATGATGGCAGCCTGGTTCTTCTATTTCTCATCACTCCAGCGAACATTTCATTTGGATTTCCTCCAAGTGTTCTCTGGCTTCTCTTGCAATGTCTGAGCCCACAGTGAATTCAATTATTAAGGAGCAACTTCCCCAAAAGGAGCCTTTGATTTTATTATGTTTAATCCACCTGATCTTTTTCTTTTCTAACTTTCTCCCTATTAAACCCTCAGCAACCCAATCCTGCCTCCCCCTGCCCCAGGATGCACATTGCTAAAGGGAAGTTTTCCTCTGACCAGCTTGATGGGTGGTTAGTTTCCAGAATCTTCCCAGGGCTAAGGAATACCTTGGGTGTTTATGCCTAATTTTCTCATTATTCTGAGTGGTTGTTTTTTTTTTTAATTTGTATTCCTCCTCAACCCCATTTCCCCAGTTCTACATATTCTTCTGTACTCAATATATTCTTAATAGAATATTTTCTCCCAGATGGATTTTATGGGAATATTCCTCAGGTCCACCTGGGCTTCTCTGGGTTAAGTGGGGGGAGGGGGGTCAGAAAGCTGACTCATCTGCATGCCTTTTCTTCCCACTGAGCACTTGCCTGTTACTCTCTGTGTCCCCCACAGATGATTTTGAAGTATCACAGAGAGAGGCCTGAAGTTCCACAGTAGAATTTGAAAGCCTTTGTCTAGAGCCAGGAAACCAACAGTAAGGGAAACTTGAGCTCAAGGCAATATTTTCAGAGAGTAGCAAAGAGAAAGTATAGCTCAGGGATTTCCATCTCTGGTCTGGGCTATGGAAAATGCCCCAAAACCCTGCACGCTGGCCACCCAGGAAAACCACAGCACGCGAGCTAAAGGGCAGCTCAACAGATTTCTGCCAAAAACTCATTTTTTAGAAAAGATTTTATTATCTTTAGAGAGAGGGCAAGGGAGGGAGGCAGAGAGGGAGAGAGACATCAATGTATGGTTGCCTTTCACCTGCCTCCAGCTGAGGACCTATTTGGAGACCTGGCTTGCAACCTGATTATGTTGCCCTGGCTGGGGATCACACCTGTGACCTTTGGGTTTGCAGGCTGGCACCTTTCCATTGAGCCACCAGCCAGGGCTCAAAAACTTATTTTTTTTTAAGTCAGAATAAAATGGATTAAAATTTTTTAAGACTCCAAGAAAATGCATTACAAAAAAAATAATTATACCTCCAAAAGGTGTTTTCCTGGCAGTAAAAAACATTCAGGAAAAAATAAATAAAAGGCGTGCCAGAAAGCTCTGTTCCCCTCTAGTCCCAGATGAGGTTAAGACACTCATGGGGTGCTAGTCCTTCCATGGTCAGCCCCTTCTGAGGCAGAAAGATTCAGCAGAAAGCACCAGGGCCTTGGAGCCCAGTTAGAATCAAACTGCAGGTTGCCCATGAAACCACACTGAGCCTCAGTTCCTCCCTTATCTGTGGTTTGTAGCCGTGTCATGTTATAGTAAAGGGTATGGAGGCAGAAGCCAGACTGTTGCAAATTTCCACTGCAGCACCTCTTGGTGTTGTCTTAACCACTCAGTTTCCTCATCTGTAAAGAGGGCAAATACTAGTACCTACCTCACAGGGTTGTTATAAAGGGTCAATGAGTTATTTTTGTGAAGCATTTAATAAGTACCATGTAAGTATTTGATAAATAGCAACGCATAGTACCATTAAATAGCAACACAAGACTGGGCAAAAGTAGATTTACCATTATGAGTACATGAAACCATTTATTCTTGTATTATTATTTGTGAATTATTGTATTATTTATTTGATTTAAAGCTTAAGCTTACTTTTGCCCACCCCTGTGTATAAGTTATACCAGAAACGGAAGAGGAAGTGGTAAGTTTTTGGATCAGGAACGTGTCTGATGAGTTAAAGAAATGGATGGTTTGCATCAAAAGCCCTTCTATCCTCTACGATGTGATTTTCTTTATTATTCTTCATGCACATGCAGTACTTTGATATTTTTTAAGTACTTAAAAAAATAAACCCCATAGTAGTAGATGAGAGACATTAGTCAATTTATTAATCCTGAGTCCGTTCCCTGTCTCGTAAAACTAGAACAATAACCTTGTTCGTTGCTCTCTTCATACCCCCTTATTTCTGGAAGGAGATGCTCTACTCTCTCCGCAGTTACAGGATGACTAGCTATGTCATTACATGACTTTGAAGGGTCATGTAATGTTCCTCCTTCTATTTTTATCAGGCTTGCGCTAGAAGCTGTCCCAAATTCTGACTGCAGGAAGCCAATGCATGGTATTTTGTTACCTTTTCTTAGCTTAGAAAAATACAAATGTATATTTTACCATTCTGCAGATTGAAGGTCTAACACAGGTCTCCTCAACTGGGCTAAAATCAAGGTGGTGGTGGAACTGCCTCCCCTCCTGGAGGCTCCATGGGCAAATGCATTACCTGTTTTTTCCAGCTTCTAGAAATTGCCCTCAGTTCTTGTTTCTGACCTGCCTGCATCTTCAAAGCCAGGATTAGCTGTTTGAGCCCTTCTCACATCACATCACTTTGACCTTCCATTCCACTTTTATTTTCCCTTAAAACCCCTCCACCTTACTTATTGTATTTGAAGTGAAATTCACTTAATATAAAGTTAACCATTGTAAAGTGGACAATTGCATGTCATTCTGGGCACTCACAGTGTTGTGTGATCACACCCCTATCTAGTTCCAAAATGTTTCATCACCCCGAAAGGAGATCTGTACCCAGACAACAGAGTAGCTCTCTGTTGCCTTCCCTCCCCAGTGCTTGTCAACCATCAGCCTGGTTTCCATCTCTATGGATTTACCTATTCTAGATCCTTCATATGAATGGAATCACGTAGTACACGACCTTTTGTGTCTGGCTTCCTTCACTTAATGTTTCTGAGGTTCATCCATGTTTTAGCATGTACCAGCACTTAATTCCATTTAATGGTTGAGAATATTCCATTACACGGATATACCACAATTTGTTCACCCACTTATCCATTGGTGGATATTTGGGCTGTTTCCTCAGTTCCTTTAGAGACCTAGAAGTAGGATTGCTGGGTCACATGGAAATTCTGTGTTTAACTTTTTTAAGGAACCACCTGTTTGCCACAGCAGCTGAATCAGGATACCCCTAATTTTAACACTTGTCCTGAGAACTATAACCTCTTCCTCCCATGTGGCCTCTTCAGACAATACCTCCCAGGGTTACAGGAGTTCCTCCACTATTTATGAGCAGGAAGCCCACCTAAAGCATGTTCTACACATGCAAACCAGCCAGAAATCCCTAGGAGATTGGTAAGGCTTTTGAAGCTTTGATGAAGCTGCTCTGCAACAGACAGATGCTCAAAATATGTTCAGTGTTTCGTAAAAGTGAGAAATAGTGTAAGGTCAGATGAGCCAGCTGGCTTTTTGAAGTTGAAAAGCAAAACAACTACAATTTTTCACTGTCTTTATAAAGTATTTCTTTGTACGAAACCTTGTTTTCATTTGTCAAAACCATTATTAACGGCCTGCAATGTACTGCGTATCGTGCACTTCAGGGAAAAAAAAACACATGATCTGCTATCAAAGCACTCATGCTCAAGCAAGGAAAAGAGATGGCTATCCAATAGCCATGTTAAGATGTGACAAGCACTGAGAACAGGATACGGACAAAGTGTTATGGGGCGCAGTAGGTAGAGTCTATTACGTCTAAGAAGCTAAGGAAGAGGCCTGACAGGGAAAGATCTCAACCTGATCACAGAGCATGAGTAGCAGTGCAGTCCTCAGAGGTGGGCTGCGGACGAGGGTGCCGTCAGCAAAGACTTGGGAGTGCAGAGTTGTAGGGTGGTGAAGGCGGGTATGAGAGGGAGAAGCTGGGCCCTACCAGCAGACTGCTGTCCCCTCTGGGCCATCAGGAACCCACAGTGACTTAGCACTGGCATCAAACGCATGCAGAAATGTGTGGCTTGCTTCTGGGGGCATCATTTCAAAGATTTCAAAGCATCAGGTTAGCATTGCTCTGAATTCCTAAGTGCATCTGTCAAAATCCTAAAAGGCTCTATTGTAGAGTACATACGCATATACACTTTGGAACAAGACAGCCTGGGTGACTGCTTTTTCTCTCTAAACATCAGTTTTCTTACCTATAAAATGTCCCTCAAGAAAAAGATCTGCTTTGTAAGGTTTTCGAGAGGATTAAATGACCCAAATGTGGATACAGTGCGCAATATAGTACTAAGCACATAATATGCATTTATAAATGTGGCCTAATGTTATTCTTTATAAAAAGCTTTAGGGGGTCGGTACCTGGGAAAAACTGTCTACTTCAACTTACCCTTATCAAACCTTTGAGTGGGTGAGGTACAGTCTCAAAATCTTTATCACCAAAACCCTGAAAAGATCTTGATTTTTAGTTGGGAGTCTTGGGAAGAAAAAACAATCTCATTTCTGGTTCCTTGTGGAGCCCTAAGTAGATTGTTCCTCTTGAGGATTTTCCAAGTGATCTCAGCAGAGAAAACATACACTGCGGTGATGATATGACCTATTCTTCTTGGGCACGTCCCTGGTAAAGGTCCAGAGTCAGTAAGGGAGAGAACTGAAGGCTATAACAGCAGTGGGGTTGACACGATTTCAAGTAGTGTTTGCATGAGTGTTGGCAGCTTTTCCAAGTCCTTGCAACTTTTCAAAGTTTTACCCTTTGGGCCATCTTAATAACACAGCAAAAACTAAACCTACCTTGACAGAACTCTATCCTCAGGTGCATTTAGAAAAATGGAGATTAAATGGACACAGACTTCAAAATCTGTCACATTTAACAACTGTGTCCAGGCAGAAGCTTATTTTTTCCGGTGTGACAAAAAGGAAAAGGGTCCAAAGAGATCAAGTTCAGACAAGTGAGTGAGCCATGACTTTATTCAATTAAGAACTCGTTAAGAACCCTTGAAATGTATTAAATTTACATAAAGAGAACCATGGGCAACAACATAAACAGACCATGGGAACCATAACTGGGAAGCAGGAAACATGCCTGGTCAACAACTGACAGTAAGTTTAGGAGAACAGAACAAACTGTGTATATTTTTACATAGAGAGCATCTTTCCTAATATAAGTGCTGCCTTTTGTGGTTTGTTTTCCATTGCGGGTATTTTTCACAAGAGTAAGAATGCTCACCGTACTGACAGTCTATGGCTGATTTGCCCAAAATTTGACAACAGATGTAGCCATTAACAATTTATTGATGTTTAACTCCATTTCCTCTGATAAACCCATGAGCAATGCAGAATCACTTCTTCTTTTGCTCTACCTTTGCTTCTAGACTATTCTTAGGACTGTAATCTGCGGGGCATTTCCTGTGCTCTGAAAATGTCTGAGACCTTATTAAATGCTGCTTAAAAACGAGGCATAGGTTGTTTAAAGTTCAACAAACATTACCTACCGCCTTTTGGAACTTCCATACTTTACCTTTTGCCATTGTGTTTGGAAAATCATCCCCTTGTTCTCGGTTAGTAATTGGTTTCCAAGTGACTGTTCCAATGGTTCTTTTCTTCAATGTCAAATGCTCCGACATTGCACTGGGTCATTTTGAATCTGTTCACGGAGTCAGATGACTCCAAACAAAGTAGAAAACTTTGTATAGTAGAACTTGGTCCTAATATTGGTTTCCCATTCAATTTCAATAATTTACTTGTTTATAATGATCTTTCCATTACATCGGCTGTTTGTCTTTATGTAAAAGACTGAGCTTCATTAGTCATCACAGTGAGCAAAGGAAATAGGGAACTATTGATCCATGAGCAAAGTACCTAAGCGATGTAGGTGTTATGATTATGGATTGATGAAATTAAAGCTTTCCATTCCTTTTTCAAAGCAAGTCAAAATTCTTTAAATGAAACAGTTTCTGTGATTATCTTTTTTCAGGGAAAGGGCAGATAAGCTCTAAAGTTCTAACCTTGAAGATTATCTCCCAAACTAAATTGCTGATGATAGTGTAATTTTTAAAAACGTAAATAGTCTCTGCACAGTAAGCACTAAAACCTCACAACTGGAAGGGGAACAGGCTACCAGAATGCAGTGTTGAATTTCCTATGACAAGTGCAAGGGCCTGAATATTGAAAGTATTATGTCCACCCTTTAACCAACATGAAGCTTTACACTTTATCTTACCTTA
This sequence comes from Noctilio leporinus, assembly GCA_004026585.1. Taxonomy (NCBI): domain Eukaryota; kingdom Metazoa; phylum Chordata; class Mammalia; order Chiroptera; family Noctilionidae; genus Noctilio; species Noctilio leporinus. The sequence continues at coordinate 131,101 of PVIW01001139.1, forward strand.
TAATTCTTACCTATCTCATAAAGGTTCATACCTTATTATTAAGATAATTAAGTCATTGGAATGGTACAGCCTATGAATAAATGGACAGTTCATTTATTCCCAGGAAACCATTTCCCAGGAAAACCCAAAAGAAGCATGGAAACTGGTTCAGTTTTTCCTGTTCTTTAGCTTTATTGAGGTAAAATGGATATGCAAACAACGCACACACCTAATGCATACATCCTGAAGAACTTGGACATACGCACCCTCATGTGAAACCTATTCCAGAGGCCCTTTGGGACCAGACTGCCCCCAAGATGGAGACCACAGTGCTGTGTTTGTACTTCTTAAGCTTTTTTAAAAAATCATTTCATGAAAATTTTGTTGCATTTATCTTCAGGGAAGTGGTGTGAGTGGTTTCTGACATAAGATTTGGAATGTTCTGGAATTTTTTGTATCACTATTGAAATTTCCTCACTTTACATTCTAATGGCTTTTCATATATTAATAGCTGTAATTAATCCCTACACAACCCTAAAAGAGAAGGATGATTATTACCTTCTTGTTTCAGGTAAAATAACAGAAGCTACTTACCTAAGATTATGCAGCTGGTGAGTGTCAGAGCCAGAGTATTCTTGATTCACTTAACCATCTGATTGTACATTAAACCTCACTGTTTTCCCCTGATTTTATTAGGTTTATTCTATTGTGAACATATTGGAAGAATACTACATAGCATGGATTAGAAACATAGATCTTTTTTTAAATCTACATAAAAATCAGATGAAAGCATTAATATAAGAATGAACCGCAGCCCTGGCTGGTGTGGCTCAGTGAATTGGCCTGTGAACTCAAAGGTCGCTGGTTCGGTTCCCAGTCAGGGCACATAACCAGGTTAGAACCTATATATAGTCCGATACTGCATCTGACTCTCAGCAGAAAGAATGTACAAAACCCCCTAACTCAATAATCTTCACTTCAGCTAAATATCAACTTTCCATTAGCTCTGCAGTCCAATCATTCAATGAATATTTACGAAGACTGTGTTGTGCACAAGAACAGATCCATTGCCTAGATTCTTATTCCCTGAACTATTTTCCTGAGCACCTGTTTCTTTTTTTCTCCAACATCCCAGCTTGGATTTCTGGCCTGTTCTGCCTGGCCTGGGCAGACAGCCTTGGGTGGCTTCTCCAGGATAAGTTTACCTGATTACAATGGTCTCTACCCTGATATTACCTCCTCCTTCCTACTAATGTTTGCTCCTCATCCTTCTTGTTTGGGTGCATTCCATGGCTACTTCACGTTGCTTTTTTTCCAAATCATTACATACGCATTGTGCCCGGAGCTGATCCCCTAAACAAATATTTCTACACGCTGATCCAAGTTTGCAAGAAACTACCCCATGGCTATCCCAAGTGTACCAGTTCCTAGACCACCGGTGAAATCAAACATGATACCAATGAGGGCCGCTTGAAGAGAAGAGTGTGGCTTTCAGTTATCTGTTGTATTTACTATTTCCTACTTAATGCAAAGTATTCTGGCTTAGCTATGTGACCCAAAGTGCACCCCAGGATTGGTAACCCTGAGAGAGCAACCAGGAGCTAAAAATGTTCTGTGTAGAAACCCCTGGATCCCATAGACTGGTCTGACACGAGACCCCCATTGGTGTCCCTCTGAACCTACTTAGGAAATGCTAAAGGAGACCAGGGTGAACCAGATACATTACCCGCCTTCAAAGGGGCTTTTCCCTGGAGTGCAGCATAGGGAAAGATGCGTAGCACAACACCAAGCTACCATCCTGTGCTGCCTAAGGGCCTTTAGGTAAACGAAAGACCATATACTTCAATGGTTCCATGGATCATTTTTTTAAATTTAATCTTTATTGTATTTTTTTTAATATGGGACATTCCATGAACTTGTGTGTCATTCTTGCATAGGGGCCATGCTAATCTCTGTATCATTCCAATGCTAGTGTACGTGCTGCTGAAGCAAACACCAAGATGGTTTCTATCACCTGCTAACATCATAGCACAATTCGTTACTGATTGGTACCCATCTCAGCCTATCATTTCTACCAGCCAGAAATGCCTGGGGGCACTCACCTGGGCCCAGGTGAGCTCCCACAGACTCCTCTTCCTAAACCAATGTAATGGCTGGACCCACCTTTGTGGTTTTACTCTGATTGCAGGATGCCCTTCAGCAATAACCATTAGGAAACAGGAAAGGAAAAAAAAGGGTTTATTACTTACAGGCCCTGGAGTTTACAAGGCATACCAGGGCCACATAGCAAGGTAGAGCACTGGCTCTGGGGCCAAAGGTGAGGGGTCTAGAGTTTCAAAAACTCCCCTTTCATTGGTGAATTTAAAACTGAAGAACAGAAATTAAAAGCACAGGAAAAGGGGAAAAAATCAAGTAGCCCAAATGGTCCATTGGAAATCAACCAAGACTCTAAAGCAAAGGGCTGGGCTTTTTATCTAGTCCTGTGGCTGGCTTGTATGTATTTGAGATAATCTTCCTTAAAGTGGATGCCTTAGCACTCAAAGCACAGGTCAGGCTCTTGCATTACAGAGAGAAAAGCTACCATCAGGGTTTATTTACACTACAATCCCTAGAAAAGTAGAGCAATGTAATTGCAGTACTAGGCTACACCATCTAGGTTTATGTAAGTGCACTCCATGATGTTTGTGCAAGGATGAAATCACCTAAAAATGCATTTCTCTGAATGCATCCCAGTCATTAAATGGCTGTCAATAAAGCGCCAATGTGAGCAGAGGGTAGAAAATAAGGTAGCTCAGCTTCACTGTCAGGTGATTGGAATGAGAATGTTGGGCCTGGGTCCTGAGCCCTACTCGGTCTAGGACATAGAATGTCAGATGGGGGTAATTTTAAAGAAGTTTTATGGTTCATAGAGAGATCCTTAGTTCTACTGTTAATGTTGCTCAGAGCTTCTCATAAATTCCCCTAACTTCGATCACCCCTGAGAAGAGTTGCAAGCTTCATCCCAAATCTGACTCTACCTAAGTATATGGTTGTAATAACTATATATAATTTGCCACCCATCTGCTTATGAGCACCTGTTTCACTTGAAGCCTTACAGGCACATAAAAAAAAACATCTCATACTCATATTTAAGAGGCTCAGCATATTTAGCTGGCTTGGTCATATTTAAATAGCTAAATCATGACAGGTGAGGAAGTGGGATCAAGTTTTAGGGACTCCCAGCCACAGACCTCAGCAATTCTGGTCCCTCCCTTGGCCAACCCAGCACGAAGTGCAGAGGTGACAGGCTTATTCTATTGGGAATCTTCAGTTGTCATAAGTGCACATTAATTACTCCTGCCTGAATCAGGAAATTAAGGACTGGCCAGAAGCAAAGGATTAATATGCTAATGTGCATTCACGTTGTTTTTTTAAAGAGCCCTATAGGTTATCCATGTAGCTATTAATTTGCTCCGGGGGTCTGACCACCTCTTCAGAATCATCTCTGGCTCCTGTGTACCTGTTACCGCCCATGGGTGCCACTGATTTAATCGTTCACAGTTTCATGCCTCAATCTGTCATTTGAAAATTACCAATATTGTTGACCTGATTCTCCCATGATGCCCAGTGAGAATTTGTTCTTTTAACGTGTCTATATGAAAATAAAATTTTGGAAGGAAAAAAAATGAAAACAGAATAGGAAAGAAAAGGAAAACAGAAATTAGAGCCTACCGGAAAGAAAACACTCCTCATTTCCTCACCTCTGTCCCTTCTAAGACAATTCTTAGTTTTCCTTCAGCCACCCCGAAAAAGGATTTCCAGCTTTACCCCAAAGTTTGGCTCTCGCTCTAGGTAAATTTATGGCTATAATTTTTTAGCTATAACATGTCGTATAATCTGCCTACCACAACGAGGGCAACAGCTAAATATTTAATAAGAAAAATGGATGAATATTATTATTTCATTATTTTTCTTCTTTACTTTTGGATGAGGAAGGCATCTATTCAAAAAGGGACACTTAAATGATTTGATAACATTTTCTATTTAATGCTTCTGCTGTTCAGTCATTGTGTTCCCACTCTTTTGTTATTATTAATAAGATAGTATCCAAGGGATATTGTTTCTAAGAACCCTGCAGATACCAAAATCTTAGAATGTTCATGTCCCTGATATAAAATAACATTGAATTTTCATATAACCTACTATACATTCTTTCTTGTACTTTAACTCATCTCTAGATTACTTATAATTACTCATACAAAGTAAATGCTGTGTACATAGTAGTTATAATGTATTGTTTAAGGAATAATAACAAAAAGTCTGCACATGTTCAGTACAGATGCAACCATTTTGGCCTAATTTTACAGTACATTCCAGGAACAATGTAACTTTTGTCCTAATCTTTTCTGTCTATGAGTGGTTGAATCCACAGATGTGGAACCTAGGGATACAGAAGGCTATCTGTACTGCATGCTGTCCCCAAAGCATCACAGGTGTAGGAACTAGAAAGAATCACAATAGGACACAAGGACAGAGGTACTTGAGCTGTAGAAAGAATTCTAAATAAGTGCTGCAATGGCAAATTTTTCATCAGAACTCATGATCTTTTCCTCTGCCCTACTTCCATCTTCCAAGTTTCTAGACACTTCTAGTCTTAGACTACAGGCATACAAATCCATTTTGCTTCCGTTCCTCACACAGTTGATTTCTCCAAGCCATACTTCTCCTCACCAAGGCAGGAATAATCTCCGAGAAGTTATAAGAACCATTGATGGTTCAGGATCCGGCCAGAGGAAGTGCCAGGTCTGCTCGCTCTTTCACCATAAACAGCCCCACAGAATGAGGAAGGGCCTACGAGTGTTGAATTATTGGATCTTTTTCAAAATCTGCAAGGTGATGCACTGTCATTATGACAATTAAAACATTTTGTTGAGTTTTCCTACAAAGTGCAAAGCACTATATTTGTCACTGGAAAATCAAAAGGTTTTATACAACATGATTTCTTGATCAAAAGTTCATAATATATTTGTGAATTCTGTGTGTGTGTGTGTGCAGTGTAAATGCATATATTTATGTATATTGCATGAAGTTGTTTATATGTGTATTTGTGCATTATATACACACACATACATATATGTACGTACATGTACATATACATATGATGGTAACTGGTAAAATTAAGTTTGGAATTAGAAATTAAATTGGAAAGGTTAGTGAAATATTACAATTGGCTATAGTTAAAGTAACACTATTAACAGAAAATGTAGAACGAAAGTTTACAAATTAAAAATGAACTTACAGATAAAACTCTGTATTTTCTACCTTTAATTTTACATCCATTTTTATTTTGTATACAGACTTCAAATTTTAAAAGTAAGCTAAAGTATAAGGCATCATATACTAAATGTAAAGTGAGTCATACAAAAGCTCAGAGGAGAAAGCAGCCTGGGAATTATTCTGGATTCTCTCCAAAGTGAGCTAAACAACTGCTGTATATTTTATAGAATAGATCTCAACTCCATAGAACCAGAATGTGGAGCAAGGGAACTTTTGATTTAATGAAATATATATTATATGCAGTCTTTTGAAATAATTCAACTTAACATTTCCATACATATACATAGACTAAAAGCTTTAAGCATATTTATCAAGTAGTAGCCCTGCTAGTGTTTCATTAATTAAAATCATTTGTGATTAGCTGATTATTGATAAGCAAACTACCCTAAAGCTTTTTAAAGAAGCTTTAGAGGATGGAATATATATTTCCTTAAAGATATCTAACAACATCATCCCTGGCTTCTTCCCCTCGCCCCCTATAAAACTGAGTACAATTTCATTGGCAGTGCCCGAGAACAGTGCAAAGATGCCCTCAACCCAAAGCTGTACAGGGTCCATCCCAGACTCTGAATAAATGAGCATCAAGTCCCACGCCTGGCAGGGAATGACTTCAGTTCTCCAGACTTCTTTCTGTCACAGACTTGGAATGCAAAGCAGTGTTTGACTTGGAAGCTAGCTATTCCCTTGGAAGTTTACCGTAGGGATCTCACAAACACTGAGCTACTCAGCACTGTAAGCAACTTCCCAATAAGAGGGCAGACAACAAAGATTCGTTTCATGCAGTGAAAAAGGACAAAACCTGAAACATTGCTCAAGACTCCTGATCTCAAGTGACAGAAACCCAATTAAAACTAGTTTAATGGAAAAGAGAATTGGTTCCTATTACGGGAAAGTCCAGGGCAGGACTGGCTTCAGGGCCTCCAGATCATCAAAATTGGTGGCTCTCCCTTTCTCTCATTCACTGCTCTCAGTTTTTCTCTTATTTCTGGTCTCACGGCTCTTTTGTTCTTTGAGATACATACCCTCATTCTGTCAGATTGACGCCAAAGGATGGCACAAACAAAGAACTGAGCATAGAAGAGTGGAATTCAAAGAAACTGTGCCACACCCAAGAATAAGAATTCAGTCAGCAATTAGATGTATGACTGTAGAGCTAAGGACAAAGGGCTCCATGAATAATTGTCATGGAGCACCACGAAATAATAATAGCAATATTTATTGAGCATCACCTATCAAGCAGTAAACATCATTAAACCTCCAAAAGTCTGGGATACAGTCTCAGAGATTTAAATGACTTGCCCAGGTTCCCACAACTGCTAGACCATGGAGCATCCAGGTTCCAACCCAGGCCAGCAGGAGTCCTGTTTTGGACACTGGGTACCAGTCCACTTGTTGGCTGCTGAGGACTCATGACTGTTCTCTCCCAGGATCTTTCTTCAGTAAAAGAGCATTTGCAACAAAGGGAAGGGCCTTGCCCAAGGTTGTGCCCCCTTGATGAAGATGCCAGGCCCAACCACCTTGGTCCCATTGAGAGACTGCAAAGGATTTCCCATGGGGTCCTTGGAGGCCTCTGTTGCAACTGCATCAAATCAACTTCACCCTGTGCCCAATTTTATTGCCCCCCCAACCCACCCACTTCCCTATCTGTGTTGTTCCCAGTGCCCCTCTGGTAAAACTCGAATATACAAACCCCCGTCTCACATTGCTTCCAGAGAACCAGCCTGGGACAAGTTCAAAGCTTATGCTATTGACCCTTATCATAAACCACCTCTTCAGAGCAAGTGTGTGGACTTGGCCTGCTTAACTCCAAAGGGATGTTGTGAAATGAATCATGAAGCTTTGAAAAGGAGTGATTTCCAAACAGGGGACAAAAAAATAACCTATGACATACTCAGAAAGGTAGCATAACTTTATGTGAATTGTGCCCACAGTCAACAAGTTTTCAAGGTGAGTGTTTTATGTTCTCTATTACAACGCTGGGCAGAAGGCCTTCGTCACATTGGTTTACTCTTGCTTGCCTCTCTGGCGAATTAAAACAGTTTGATGAACAGCCTGAATTGAGCAGCTTCTCCTTTATGGAGGTTTACATCTAGCTTGCCTGCATATCAGAAACCATTTAGAAATAAACTGTTTCCTTGAGGAGTCAACTTGGGGTCTTCAGATCAGGGGTATTTGTTACCATTCATTGAGCCTGTGATATGATCCAGAGGCAAAAAGTCTCCCATCTCCACTCTTAACCAAAGTTGCAACAAAAATCCCATCAGAAAAACCAGAAGCAAAGAGCACTTTGTTTATATATTCCTTGGAAAGGCCCTTCGACTTCTCCTTGCCTTTCTAGAATTTTCAAAAAAATTTCTTTCCATTCTCTCTCAATACTTGTCAATAGGAAGGAGTGGCCCCTTTTTTGTGATTTCTGGAATCCCATAAAGCACCCTCACCATGCTTTCCCCAATCTCCTCTCACTGACTCCAGGATGTTTGCAATTACCTTAGAAATTTTTACTCTACGGTCAGTTAAAGGTGGCGAAGTCCACCTTTAGGCCTTTGTGTTCTATTCTACTGCAAGATTGGGTTTACCAGCAACTTACTGGACAGGGGATTCTAATGGCTAAATTGTTGCATCGGAAGATGGAGTTGAAAATCCACACTGGTATAGCAGTTATTTGTTTAAAATACTTTACAGGCATGATCTCCTTTGAGCTTGGGCCAATGCGAAATTAATCTTCCTTTGTTGGTGAGAAAAACTCTGTTTTGGAGAAGTAAGTAAGTTGTCCAATGTCACATAGCTAGAAATATCAGACATGGGCTCCAGATGTGGGCTTCGCTTACCAGCACTGTCCTCTAAAACCACTGAGCTTGCAAAGAAGAAGATGATGATCAAAGTAGAAAAGTGAAGAAGAAAAAGGAGCTGAGACACAAATACTTGGTCTCACAAGCGTACTAGGCACTGGAGTCAAAGGCAGCATGGGACTACACCAAGTGTGACGTGGACCTGTAACCTGGGACAAATGGCTCCTTCTCAACAAATAGACAAATAATCCCCATGAAGGACAAAGGCCACTTCCTTTAACAGCAAGCTCAGAAACATCTGTAAATTCATTGAAACCCCAGGTGCCAGAGAGAGCCCACCCTGGATTATAGACTCTTGACTATTTGATACATTAGTCTTTCTTGTAGTTTCTACAACCCACACTCAGAGTAGGACTTTGGAGGCAGGTGCAGAGGGGAGTCACTTGAAGAAATCTGATGTGAGTGCTTCTCGTAATAGGTCTCATGTGAGGCTACAGATTCATCCCACTGCCCGCCACCCACCTCCCCCAATAGCATGTTCTTTGGGATTATCTCTCACCAAAGTTATGCATAGCACCTCTCCCTCCAACACTAACATGTCAGAGGTCAAAGTAGAAAATACATTCCTAGGTAAAACTTCAGTTCTGCAAGGACAACAGGATTCTTTTTAGTGTCGCTGGGTTTAGACAAAGTTGACCCACCCACCCCCAAATTTACGCTGAGATATCTATTCATTAATTACAAATCTAGTACTTTTTCTCATCTTGAAATGTTAGACATGGAGTTCAAATAGTATTATGATATAGTGCGAAGAGAATGTGGATGAGAAAAAGGGGTTCTATGGGAAGTAACCTAACAAGGGTGATCTGACCATAAAGTCCTGGTCATGGTGGAGAGTCACATCCCAGGCATATAACTTTTTAGTGAAAGGTTCGTCTTTGCCTTCAGCAAGCTCTGTCCATTATCGCTGTGCATTTTGGTTAACACACCTCTGAAATAAGCCATAAAGGCTTTCAAGAGAGAACACAACCTTAACTATCCTGGAACCCAGTCCTCTTTTGCTTTCTCCCACTTCCATGTAATCTTCCTCACCACCCCTCCTTCATTTCAAATGCATTAAAAAAAAGCTGCAAACCCATTATTCTCTGGAGCATTTGAAATCTTGCTCCCAGGTACACGTTGTCAGTTTGTCTCAAATAAATGGTTGTATAAGTTCTCTACAGGTCTGGACATTTCTTACGTTGAAAATACCATGTGATTAAGAGCATGGTTTTGGAATCAAATAGCTCAGGCCCCAGTTCTGCTATTTTCTAGTGTGTGACCTTGGATAAGCTGCTTAATCTCTCTTTGCCTGAGTTTTTATAAGGATGAAATGTAGACTGATGGTACCCAAGGAGGCTGCTGTGAGGGTCAAATGAGAAGTGGTGTGTAACCCTTAGTGAATCTCCTTCAGTTCCACATCATAACTATATACGAAGGGAGGAATGTCAAGTGACTCACCATGAGACTTGGCTCCGCCAGGCAAGCACATGGCTATTCCAAAGGAAAATAATTTAGTTTGGCTGAAGAAATGCTGAAATCACTTTGTTCACCTGCCTTCAAGCAAAAATCCAGAATGTTAGTAACTAAAGAGAAATTTTCCAACTCTGAAATTCAGTTTACAGTTTCCCAAAATAATCTACTTTGGAAAAAACAAGGTAAGAGAAGAGAGATTTTAATTTGTATAAAGCCATATATATGTATATAAATTTATCAAAAACAAATGCCTCCAAAACCTGTTTCATGATACATAAATAAAAATCATCTTAACTTACATCCTGGAAAGTAAATTTTTGTTTTGTTTTTATGTCATTTTTATTTTTATTAAATATTTTATTTATTTTTCAAAGAGAGGGGAAGGGAGAGAGACATCAATGTATGGCTGCTTTCATCTGCCTCCAGCTACAGACCTGGCTGGAGACCTGGCTTGCAACCTGGTTATGTGCCCTGGCTGGGAATCGAACCAGCGACCCTTGGGTCCGCAGGCCAGCGCCTTATCTACTGAGCCACCAGCCAGGGTCTCGTAAATGTTTTTTTAATCATCTGTTTCTCTCTTGCAGCAATATTATAGTAAGATAGTTATCTACCTGGGGTCCATTTTTCAGAAAGGGAATGTTGCCCCTAGGACTATGAGCTTGCTTGGAGCATTGACTTTAGAATTCAGATTACCTGACTCAAATCTCAGCTTTACCACTAACCAGGTGTGTGATGTTACTCAGCATCTCTGAGCCTCAGGATCATCTTCAAACTAGGGATATTGATTCCCAACAGCAGCAGACACTCTTCCATCCTTTTGCAAGCCAGACTAGAGTAGCTAACCATGCCCAACACTCGCTTTCCCGGCTTCTGTTTTCATTAGGAATAGGCACGTGACTCCTCTCCAACCACCGAATCATGAGAGGAAGTCTGTAAGGAACGGTCTTCTGGAAAAAATATTTCCCTCTTAGTAAGATGAAAGATGCACACCAGAGAAAGAAACATCACCCCCTCCCTTGCTGCTTTGGGAATAGCAGGAGGAGGAGGGTGTGCTGTTTGGAGCACCTGCAGCCATCTTGTAGCCATGAGGGAGCAGCATGGGGAATCACACGGAGAGAGACTCGGAGCCCTCACAAAGTTGTGCTTCTGAACCAACTCTGTAAACGTCTTTTCTGGGACTTTGTATTATGTAAAAAATAAATAATTATTATTATAGTAGTAAGAATAAGCCACAGTATCTTAAACCACATTTGGTGACATTTTCTGTTATTTACAGCACAAACATTCTCACGTCTGTGCTATTCCCTAAGAGTTCCTGGGGAAAATTAGTGAGGTAGGTAGCCCAAACGGAAGCTCAGAGAAGTTTAGTAGTGCCATTTGGTAACACTGCCCTCAAACATTATTTTTCCGGTGATACCAATCCCATTTTTCACAATGGTTCAACCCTTATTATTTAACTGGCCCCAGTCTAGGTTTTCTCACCTTTTAAATTGCAGTTAATATTTCATGGAATTGCTTTTAGAAAAATGCAAAGTGAACGTGAACACCTATTATAGAGAATAAATGTATTGCAAAGTGAAATGGCAAATTCTGATGAAGATCCAGAACTTCATGAAATTAGTGAATTAGGTTGGAAAACTGCTCAGATTCTTTGCAAAATCATCCATAAATGAGGTTCAGGGAGAATGAGACAAGTTAGCCATGGAAGAAAAAAAATGATGATGATAAATTAGGGTTTCAAAAGAGAATAACTAGGTGGAAAAGTGAAATGGCATGGCTGCTTTGGAAAACAATTTAATTCCTCAAAAGATTAAACATAGAGTTTAATCATATAGAGTTACTATATGAGTTAGCATTTTTACTTTCAGTTATATAGTCAAAAGAACTGAAGCCAAGTATTCAAACAAAGATTTGTACCTGCATATCGTAACAGCATTATTCACAATAGTAGGTAGGAAATCAAGAGAAAGCTACTGAGTTCACGTTCTAAAATTGATTACAGTAATGTTTACATAACACTGAATATAGTAAAAACTATTGAGTCTTATTTCTCAATAAAACTCTTATTTTCTTTTTTTTTTTTTTTTTTAAGAGAGGGGAGGAATGACCCCAATATGAGAGAAATGAAAGAGGCCCTCAGGAAAATAGATAAGCCTTTGACTATTTTTACCAAAAAAATGTCCCCATTTATAACTAAGTTGCTAACATCAAATATTTGGTAAAAGATGATATTTGGTGCTATTGTGTACTTTACCCAGAAAAAAATACAACGCAAAGAAAACTAAAAAACAGTCAACACTTGGTACATTCTTATTCTAATTAGTGCAGATTCATAACCTTCTCTGTAGTCAAGGTAAGAGAAAAGTTCCCTTATTCACATGATAGTTGGTCCCTTTCGAAAGACAGCATTCTAGCCAAGCCTTTTGATGACTGAATGATGAATGAACAATTCACTGTGAAATGTTGGTGCCTTGTGAAGTGGATCCACCCTTGGCTAATCTTCCTGGTAGCAATTATCCTTGGATAAGAAGAAACGTCTGTCCTCTGGGATGGGGACCTGCTTGGGGATGTTGTCAAACGCTTGTTCGCTCTTGATGACTCATGTCAGAGAGCTTAAGGATCCAGAGAGGAATTTTTCCACCACACATCATATGCACTGACCTGAGTATATATTTCCCAGGACTTTTTCCAAAGACCAGACATTATGACAGAACTATTTTGAAGAGGACTAAAAGAGAGCCGTTCAAAATGTATCTCCCAGCCCCTTGTCTACTTAAGTTGATGCTACACGACCTTTGCGACATGTTAAAGAACCCATCCTTTAGCTGTGATAGGCATTTTATGATGCAGTCTCTTGAAGAACAAAAATGAGAATGTGCACAGATCGAAAAGGCAATTTCAAGGGCTAGTGTGACCATTCCTATCCCCTTGAATTGGATAGAGCTGTGTAAACCAGAGTGGGGGGGTCCGTAAACAGGGATTTGACAGTGAAGTACTGCCGAGTTTAGCTCAGATCCCACAAGTCAGTTCTAATTTTCAGTATTGCCTACCGTATCTGTGACTTAAACAAGATCTATAGTGGTCCCTTCAAGCACACCTGTGTAAAGCCGCGGTGGATAAAGTGGGTCTTTGGCATGCAACAACGAAAATTTGGGCTTTAATGGAGGCGTTCTTCTAAGGATCAAGTATTAAGGAAAAAAAAAATAACTTGCAGAGAACAGCAGCACATTTTCCCCTCTGGGCCCTAATCAATCGATTGCAGCCCTGTGCCACGGGATGATTGTAAGTAAATGAGTAAGGAAATCTATTTGTCATCATCACTGTGGATGCCACTGAGATTCAAATGAGCCTGGAGGATAAAGTGCTAATTATTTTCGCTTCTCCAAAGCCCAATCCTTCTTTTAGGCACAAACCAGTCATTATCCCTTCTACGCAGCCTTGCCTGTCTGTGCCCACGCACGGGTCCCTCATGCCGGGGTTCTCTGTCACACACAGCATCAGCTGAATACAAAGGGCACCTCAGTCAACTTTACATCATTTTGAGCCCTGGCTCTGCTTGTTCTGGCTAAATGACCCTCGTCAGGTAATTTTGCCTTTCACATTTATTTATTTATATGTATGTATGTATTTATTTAAAGATTGCTGGAATTCTAGTTCTTTTTTAATTAATATATTTTATTTATTTTGCTATTTATTTTTAAAGATTTTATTTATTACTTTTAGAGAGAGGGGAAGGGAGGGAGGCAGAGAGGGAGAGAAACATCAATGTATGGTTGGTTGCCCTTCACCTGCCTCCACCCACGGACCTGGCTGGAGATCTGGCTTGCAACCTGGTTATGTGACCTGGATGGGAATTGAACCAGCGACCTTTGGGTTTACAGGGTGGCACCTTATCCACTGTGCCACCAGCTAGGACTGCCTTTCAAATTTAATTATGACACCAATGATGTCATGTCTTGAAGCCTCTCTGTACAGAAAGCCTTCAATGCAGTGCAATATTTCTAATCCTCACAACAATCTACAAGGTAGTGATAATGGTTATTCCCCACGGCAAAGCAGAGGACACTGAGTGCTTAAATAACTTAGATAGCAGATTCAGTGATCTAGCCTTTAAGCTTCATCAGGTATGCATAATCCAGTTTATTGTCCCACTTTTCTTCACCTATCACTTGGGAAGCACTCAAAGACTGTAGTTATTATCACATGCTGACAGTACCAATTTGTTTACTGATAGGCCCTGTTTGGAAATTCAAAAGATCATATTACCATAAAATCTTAGAACAAAACAAGACAAAAAAATGCCCTGGCTGGTCTGGCTCAGTGGATTGAGTGCCGGCCTGTGAACTGAAAGGTCACTGGTTTGATTCCTAGTCAGGGCACACGTCTTGGTTGTGGGTCAGGTCCCCAGCTGGGGGATGCAAAAGAAAATAAACAAATGAAACATTTTTTTATTTAAAAAATCCATGTTGCCCTGGCTGGTGGCACAGCGAATAAACTGTGGGTCTGGCCTGCAAACCCAAAGGTTGCTGGTTTGATTCCCAGCCAGGGCACAGAATCAGGTTGCAAGCCAGGTCTCCAGCCAGGTCTGTAGCTGGAGGCAGGTGAAAGGCAACCATACATAGATGTCTCTCTCCCTCTCTGCCTCTCTCCCTCCTCCTCTCTCAAAAAATAATAAATAAAACCTTTTTTTCTTCTTCTTTTTTTTTAAATTTTATTGTTGTTATATTACATCCATCCCCTTTTTGCTCCCCTCTGTCCCCCTCCCCACCCACCCATTCCCCCCAAAGTCAATCCCACCTGTTGTTCATGTCTAAATAAAATCTTAAAAAAAAAAAAGACCATGTTACCCACAATGCTCTCAGAAGGCCAGAATTTACACTTACCATAGGCAACCTGGACATTGAATTTTATCCTCAGCAAAAGAGCTACAACAGAAAGTATTAAAAGCTTTGAAATTTAACAAGATTAGATGCCAGCCATTTATGTTTTTTTAATTGGTGAAAATAAGACTTCTCTTCAAAGACACAGAGCACTTTTGACTAGACTATCATTTACTGCATGAGGTCCAAGTTACTAATCTGAGCATCATAAACTACTTCAAAATATTGCAATTTCACAATAAGTAGATACTAAAAAATAGCATCTATTAATACCAACACTTACTGAAACCTCACTATAAATTGCATATTTTCATTCTAGATCTTTTTTTACTATCATAAAATTTGAAAGAAAGTACATTCTCATAGTCATTTCAAGGTTGGGCAAGAATTCCAAAACCATATTTAGAATAACCACTCTTAGGTCAGCAAGACAGGTTTCAGCATTCCTTCAGTCCTTGAGGCAATGTCTGCATGTCAACTCATGGCATGCAGTTTGAAACAGGAAAAATTCCTTTGAGATCTGCAAACTACTTGAGCTTAGCAACCTGGAATTTATACATCTTATCTTGCTCTCAGCCGTGATCTAAGAAATCTAGCTTCGGGGGGGTGGGGGGGTGGGGGAATATATATATATATATATATGTGTGTGTGTGTGTGTGTGTGTGTGTATAGTAAATGTGGTTGAATTAGGAGTTGACTCCAATGATGCTCAACATTCTCAATGGACCGCTACTAGCCTTAGGTAACAACCCAGTAAATTATAGCGGTGAGCTACACTCACACTGTGGTTGCAGGGAAGCAAGGTGGTGTAGGGTGAGAAGCAAAGACTTTGAGGATAAGAAAAGTATATACGTGAGCAGTTGGCTAACATGCAACAGTGATTTACTAGAAGCTCAGCTTGTGCTGGAAACGGTTTTAGGTTCTAGGCCCTGAAACCACTCTCTAAGCTTCTGTTTCTAACATAGAATTCAAAAAGATGTAAGAAAAGCCCTTGGCAGAAAACCTGACATAATAATAGATGATGAGTAAATAATAATGATATGTTATTGCCTCTATGCAGTGAAGGTCTCTGGCAAAAGCTGATTTTCACAGTTGGATTTTCTTTGTTCTCCACCTCCCAATCAGTGTGGCTAAAGCTCAATTTAATTTCATAAATAGGATCTTAGCCCAATGTTCAAACTTAAATGTTTGCATGAAAAAAGGAATACGTAGTTATCTAAACATTTTTAGCAATATTAATGTGAAATCATATTTTTCCAATAATTACCATCATTTTAGAAAGAGTCAGTTATGCAGCACGTTGCAGAAATACACGTATCAAGAGGCTTCCAGTTGTAATTAAGAGAAAAACTACACTCAAGTCACATTACAATTAAAGGAAATTTATCAGCTCATCTAATTCAGAAGTGGAGACTGAATGCTATGTGTTATCCTATATAATCCATAAAATGTGCCCATTATCATCCTATTTTATATGAAATAAAGGAAGCCTATGGAGTTCCAATAGCTTATGCACATTCACACAGCCGCTGCAGGGGGCAGTCAGGATTCCAACCCAGGTCATGCAACTCCAAAGGCCATTCTACTTTTTACACCACTGAGAACCATTCCTGGCACAGAGCACCCAAACAATATCAACTTTTCATAACAATCACTAGGCTACTTTCCAAAATATGGCAACTGGTGTCCCATCTTTGCATTTTCGGCCAATGAATTTGTATTAATTATATTACAGTTAGTTTCATTGTTCATGGCAACAAATGCCTAGATCTAGTTACAAAGCTAAGCACATTGGAGGAGATAAAAAATATTTGCTCTTCACATTAAGCTTACAATTTATGTCCTTCTATCGCCCTTCAGAGTTGACAAGGAAGTGGTGCCTAGATTAGCTCATTTGATACTGATAACACACCTGGTCAGAATTTCTTGCGTGTCAGTCCCAGACTGTCAAGAGTCAGGCCCACAGCAAGGGTGTGGACTGGCTAGAAATCTTTCCACGGGATATGAATACATGCCCCAGTCCAAGGCCAGACCACAGGGTCCTAGTCATTTGTGCACACTTCCCCCATTGCTGCCCACCCCCACCTCACCAGCCCTACTCCTGACCTTGACAGGAGTCCATGACACAAGAGTCAGAGTACCATTGCTTGGGTCTGAGTCGGACCACTTAAAATAGAGCGACAGGCAATTGAAATGAAAGAAGAAAGTCCTTTTCTGTATCTGTCCCCAGTAAGTGCACGCATGTCCCTCAAAGGATCAGATTTGCCATCAACAGTCTCCTAAAAACCAAAAAATCTCCAGGGCCATCTTGGCCCATAAGGCAAAATCTTCCTAGGATCTACTTCCTCGTAGACAGAAACCTTCTGGAAAATATTTTGACTTTTGTTCTCTTGGCAGCTAACACAATTTCCTATAGTTAATAATTGTCATATCCATCAATTACTTTTTCATTTCTGCGTGTTTCGTTTCATAATTTATTTTCCTTCGTATGGACGTGAAACCTTGATTTATCTTTTTGGGCATCCTAAACATAATTGTTTTAAAGTCTACATCAATATAAACTAACCTGGAATTTATGGTGTAAAATAATCAATGGGGCAGACCTCATTGATGAAGCAAATAAGTGAAGTCTGTGTCAGGCACTGCTATAGAATTAATTGCATCTGTAGTATATTTATGTCCCAAGAGTTGATTTTGTGGACTGTTTCCATCAAGCTCGTTTTCTTCATGTTTATGAATTGATGTGTGTAGGTTTATTTGGAAAGGAAGTCTTTTGCTTGGGTTGGGACCTAGCTTTATATCTCTCACATCTGCATGTGAACACAGGCTTACCTTCCATCCATGGATCTCTGACACCTTTCTGTCCTCACTTGTGTGCGTGATCCCACATGTTTTCCTCTACAGTTGCTTCTGCAAATCCCCTGCACCCTGTCCAGAACCAGATCCCTTATTTTTATTTTCCAATTAGAGTTGACATTCAATATTACATTAGTTTTCCGTATATAGCATAGTGGTTAGACATTTCTATAACTTAGGAAGTGATCACCCCCAGAACCAGATATTTTAGAGAACTTTTGGGACATATTTAAATTCCCTATGGCTGCCATAATAAATTATCACAAGTTTGGTGGCATTAAATGACCATAATTTATGCTGTCACAGTTCTGCAGGCCAAAAGCCCTAAATCAAGGGCTCGGCAAGCCTGTGCTTTCTCTGAAGGCTGCAAGGAAGAACCCTCCCTTGACTCTTCTCAGCTTCTGGTGGCCCCAGCATGCCTTGACTTGCAGCGAGCTACATAACTCCAATGTCTCCATTGCATGTCTCCTCTGGAAGAGGTCTGTCCAGAAGGTATCCAGCCATGTACTATGAAAAATAGAGACATTTACTGAAGAAGATACAAGAGACATTGAACATAGGACAATGACACCTCAGTCCCCTTCAAAGTAGGCACCTTGGGACCTCACACCGTTCTCCCAATTGCCATCAGCTGCCCTGTTGTATATTCCTGAAGCTCATTAATGGTCTGAAATCTTGTCTTTTCAAAAGTGATTTTAGTTTGGGGAATAGCCAGAAGTTGCAGGGTGCCAGAAGTGGCAGGGAGCTGCATCCCCTGGGTGATTTAATGTTTCACCAGCACCCTCTGCATGAGACATGATGCACAAGCAGGCAAGTTGTCATGATGAAGCTGCCGATCACCTGTTGCCCATAGCTGCGGCCTTCTGAATCATCCAGATAGTTTCTATGGAGGAATGCTCAAGCTTAACTCAAAATTTGATGCAGATTCATTGCTTGACTCGTTCATTCATCTTGAATGCGATGGCCACACAGGGGCCTCTAACACCCCCACTGATTAGGGCAGTTAAGTTATCATTGTTCACTCATGTGCATTCCAGTCCACTCTCCTTGGCTGCCAGGTTACATCCATGTTATACTTGTTGTATTAACAATGGCTGGAGTTTTTCCAGACAGACCTGGCATGTCTTTCTGGGTCCTCCTCTCCTTATAAGGACATTTCAGTCATTGGGTTTAGGGCCCACTCTAAATCAAGGGTGATTTCACCTCAAGATTCTTCACTCATTACCTCTTCAAAAACTGTACTTCTAAGCAAGGACTCATTCTGAGGTTCTGATGAATTGCGGGGGTACGCTGTTCATCCTCCTATAGACCCTAGACTCTAAGGTGATATTGAGAGGAACATAGAAGCAGTTACCAAGCCGGTAGGAAGCTGGACCACAGTCAGGCGAGGACACAGTACATTTTCACTCTAGCTCTACCACCTTTTTATATTTCTGTTCCATTCCTAGTTCTTGAATACGTTTACCTGGTTTGGGAATCTAGTTCTATCTGTTAAGCTCTCCTTTATACGTTTTCTCTCTCAAACATCCGTTTGCTCCATCATCTTCATGGGCTTCCCCTGCAATTTTGTTATACATGCTAAGTCAAACAAGGCATCTGTCGCTTCGCAACCTCTGCCCAGTTTCAGCATTCCCAACTTTGACAAGCCTTTACGGACACCACAGACAGATGGGAATCCACTCTGCTTCATTCCAATGGACCAGTGATCGCGTTGTTTCCATGTGCTTGGCTTTGGATTGTGAACCCCTGGAGAACAGAGGCCCAATTTTTTCATGTTTATATTCCCAATTTCTAGTACAATATGTGGTTGCCAGCAGCCTCTTGTACGCTGGCTGACTGAATGCACGAGCAGAGCACCATGGATAATTTATAAGACTCGTGTCTCATGTCACCATGTTTCTACCTTTTTCCTCATTCCAAAAACATTCTTCCACTAAGTCGTCCTCATTTTCAAAACCTCGTCTGGGGTGTTGTGCTATGTGCACCCTGACTAAAATTAAATTTCAAAGTCATATTTTTAGAGCAATTCCACTTGGCAATTAGATTTTCATAAATAAACTTCATTCCCCTGTTTTGATTTTAATTCAAAGCCACATCTCTGAAATAATTTGCCCTTTTTAAATGGCTGTAATTTTCTAATGGCTAAATCATTGTAGCTGTTCCTCAAGCCCCCTGTAAATAATCTAGCAGCTGCGACATTCTACACATCTAACAAAGAAATATTTTTAACAGGACAGGAAAAATACCATAAATAATGAGAACTGTTGGAAAAATTAATGTTTTTGCATTTTTACAGTTCACGTGCAATGAGTTATAGATTACACTTAAAGCATGCTCTGGCCTCCCATCTCATATGAAAACTGTCACCAGGGAAACAGGCACACTGTCCAATTTCTCTTGATGACCATGCTTCTGGAGGTGGACGGTAACAGTGGGTGAGGTATTGTGAAGCCTATCCCACATGTTCAGTCTCCTGCTTCTGCTATCCAACTGTGCAAACAGGTTTTCATGTGTCTCAATGATCATTCTTGTCGTCAGCTCTTTTTGAGACCCAAACATTATATGTGTTTTTCTTTGCTAAATTGGACTTTGAATGGATGCCTCAGGACACCTCCACCTTGAAGCCCTCCAGGTTTCTATATTGAACTCATTTTCTATTTAGGAAACAACAAAAACAGTGGAGATTGGGAATTGGGTCATGTTTCCATTTGCTTTTCTATTTTTTTTCCTGATGAGAATGTGCTGTACGCCTTTCCAAATGTCTAAATACCACCAAGTAGGAACCACGTGTACATGCAAGACATCAGACTTTCAGGTTTTATAGCTACCAGATAAATGCACAATTACCAATGTGTCTCACGAGTCTACGTCTCACAGAACAGCATGCCTGGGGCTTGCCTGTGTACAACTGTGTGTGTGGTGGCCTAAGACTGCACAGGTTAAGGGTAAGATTGTCCTTTCTGATTGGGGAGAGAAAAGAGAGAGACAGAGACAAAGAAAATAGAGTTCAGGGTAGGGAGGAGGATCATAGGAAGGTTGTGGGAACCTAGGTAAAGGTAAATTGAAAACAATGTGCATTTTCCATGTATCTCGGACTGAATGCCTGAAGTGCCGAATGCTTATCCACCTCAGTTTCCTCCCACAACCTTGGACAGTCTCCAAGGTCCCTTTCAGAACTAACATTTTATGAGTCTAAAAATAAAAATATTTAGGATCCATCTTACCTACCAGAAACTTTTCTATTTTGAGGCTACGAAAACTTGGACACAGTGGCTGTATCAACGCGATCGCCCCTGCCCACCACATGCCTCTGGCATAGCCAGCGCCTGGTCCATCCACCCCTGCCTGGCTCTAGTCACATTCCCACTGCAGAGCAGGGAGGAGACAGAGCTGTGTCATATCAATAAACGTGATTCTGCTGCACGCTGCCAGTGGGAAGCCTCATCCAGTGTGAAATGAAGTCTTTGTACCTTTGAAGTGTCCTTGTGAGTTGACTACCTGCATCTCGAACTTGGCCCTAAGGGGCCTGTTTAGGTAGCTTCTCTGGCTGAGAAGTCCTTCAGGTCTAAAACCCACAGCTTGCTCCAATGAATTCTTGGCATTTTAAGAACTCCCTGCACCCAGACATTTCCCAGAACTTGACAGATATGAATTAATCTCACTCATAAGCAGAAAAAAATTGTCATCACAGCCATCACTGGGTAGGGCAGAATCAATGCCTGGAATCTCTCTCCTGGGTCTTGTTCACTCCTGGGGCCTTGGTCATTAACATGTAAACAGGCGTTAGCATGACCTTCCGCACAGTTATTAATTATAGGTGGGAACACATACAAGCGAAAAAGAGAAAGAGGGAAAAAACAGTCATTTCTCATTAGTCATGCTACGTGTTTGCAATCTTCCTCCATAATCAAGTTCATACTTTGTTTAAAGAGATGCATTCTTATACCAGCTAATATACATACAGGTCATTTTTCCCCATGGCCTCAAATAGTAGGAACAGTACATGTTAACATTTTGAGGGTCTGCTTTGCTTTGGGGAAACAGATGGAAAGGGATTTGGGAGCATAATACACAGAAGGATTTGTAAATTATAAGTTTACAATTCAATGAGTTTTTACAAAGCTATACACACCTGTGTAACCACCTCCTGTGTTGTGGGTTATCAGGAGCCTGGAAGCCTCTTTTTTTACACTTCCTGAAATGACCCTTCCAAGTAGCATTAGTTTTTAGTATTAGTGAACACATAGAGGCCTACAGATTTTTAGGTTGTCATGTGCCTGCCCTATTTTAGCTGACAAAATTTCTGATTCATCCCATTGATGTTGAAATTGGCTCTAATTTACTTTTTCATTGCTGTATAGTATTCTATTGTGTGACTAGACCACACTTTATCCATTTGACTCTGTCTAAATATCTGAGTTGTTGCTATCATGAATAATGATACTGTGAACATTCCTATGCATTCCTTTTGATGCACATATCCACTCACATGTTGAATCGTCTCTATCTAAAAGTAATAGAAAATGTCTCGGGACCAACATACACATATGTTCTGATTTGGTAGATGGTGCCAAAATGGTTTCCAAAGTGGTTTCACCAGCTTACACTTCCATGGCAAATGTCACAGGTCAAGCTGCCCTATTTTCTCTTCATTTTATAAATTCCTCAATCATTTCTGTGAGGTTACTTCTATTTCTTATTAAAAGTTTAGGAAAAGCTCACCAGTGAAATTAGCTAAGCCTGAAGGTTTGCTTTTGTTCTAGAAAGATTTTATAGTGTTAATTTATTTACTAGATATAGGACTGTTAAGATGTTCTATTTCTTCTATTTTGAGAAAATGTTTTTGAAAAGTTTTTTCATCAAATCTAAATATTTAATATTTATTGGTATTAGTTTTCATAATATCCTCTTATTGATATTATTTGTAGGCTGTCTTCTAGTATCCTGTCTTATTTCTGCTATTCTAGTTAGTTTTTCTTATCAGGCTCAATTATTTAATAAGATTTTCTGATTAAATTGATTTTTCTTGGTGTATTTCTATTTTCTATTTTATTGATTTCTGCCCTTGTTTGGATTGAATTCTATACTTATTTGTATTTACTTTGTTTTCTAATTTTTCAAATTGGATAATAGACCAACATCTTTAAATCTTTCTTCTTTTCTAATATGTACATTGGAAGCTATTTATTTCTCTGTATCACTACTTTAGCTGCATTCTACTAGTTTTGATATATTGAGTTTGCATCATTATTCAGTTGAAACTATTTTATGGTTTCCATTCTGTTGGTTCATGAATAATTTAAAAGTATGTGTCTCAATTTCTAAACATTTGGATATTTTATACATTCTGGTTTAGAAATCTAACTTAATTCCAAGATAGACAGAAAATATATACTGCTAATTTAAATTATTTGAAATTTGATCTAAGAGTTGCTGTATATCCCAGAACATGGTGTTTTTCTTAACAATCTATGTGCACTTCAAAAGAACATATATACTGCAATTTTAGCTATAGCATTAGATGGAGTATTTCATATATTTTTATTTGTTCAAGTGTATAAATTATATTGCTCATGCATTTCCTTATTTTCTACCCACATATTCTATCAGTTAGTGAGGGAGATGTGTTAACATCTACAACTGGAATATAGACTTGCATCTCTCTTTCCTTTGGTTAACTTGCGACTATGTATTTTGAAGCTGAGTTATTAGGTACATCCACACTTAGCATTGTTTCATCTTCCTATTGTGTCAACCTGTTATCATTATGAAATATCTTTCATTATCTCTTACACTGTTCTGCTTGAAAATCTACTTTAAGTGATATAAATACACATCTACCAACTTTCTTCTGGTTAGTGTAGTATACAGTATGTCTGCCCATGCTTTTAAACTGTCATGTCTTGGTTTCATACGTGGTCCTTGTAAACTGCATGTAGTTTAGTTTCTCCTGTTACTCTCTGACAATTTTCATTTTTTAATTGGCATATTTAGGCGATATACATTAACATAGTTACTGACATAGATGTCTGTGTCTATCTTTTTGCGATAGTTTCCTTGTTCCATCTGTTCTTTATTCCATTTTCTCCATTCTGTATATTAATCAAGTCTTGTACATACTCTATTGTATCTCATCTATGAACTATTTTTATTATACCTTTATCATCCTTATCGGTGTGAGACTAAAATTACAATATACGTCCTTCCTATTATATTAGCATACGAAGGTCTCTCCCCAAAGTATCAAACCAATGTCAATATAATTAACAGTTTGTGTGGCCGATACTTTCAGGACAGACCTCATGAACTTTATGTGGTCATGTTCACTACCGCCCAACACAAGAAATGTAAAGAACTCATCTCCATTTTTCTCTTCTCATGTCTTTCGTACTCTTGTTGTCACACCTTTTCCTTTTATTGATGCAGTGAATTGCAAGAGACTTGATTGTTCTATAGTCAATATTCATCTATGCTTACTTATATATTACCTTTTCTGAGATTCCTTCCTGCTTCATCTTCTCTCGGCAGGAAGAGCTCTCAATATGCAATATGAGAGTCTGTTGCTGACAAACTCTTCTAGCTTCACTTTACCCCAACATGTATTTATTTTGCTTTTGTGTTTTTCAGAATTATTTTGCAAGGCATGGCATTCTAAATTGACTTTTGCAAATGCCATTCCATGGTTTTTCTGGTTTACATTGTTTCCAGTAGGAATTTGGCCATTATTTGTCATCTATTTTTTTTCTCTCTGGCTGCTCTGATGATTTTTCTCTTTGGATTTCAGCAATTTGACTATAGTTTGCCAGGTATGCTTTTCTTTTTATTTGTTTCTGTTTGACCCTCACTCAGCTTCTTGAATGAGCTGGGGAAAGTCTTTTTGTCAGATTTGAAAACTTCTTGGTCAGTATTTCATTAAGGGAAGTTTCTGTTCCACTTTTTCTCTTTTTTTCATTCTAGATTTTATTTTTAACCTATTTTTATATTCTTTTAATGTTGTCTTTCAAATTTCATATTTTTTAAAAAGATTTTATTTATTATTTTTTAGAGAGGTGAAGGGAGAGGGGCAGAAAGGGAGAGAGACATCAATGTATGGTTGCCTTTCACCTGCCTCCAACTATGGACCTGGCTGGAGACCTAGCTTGCAACCTGGTTATGTGCCCTGGCTGGGAATCGAACCAGTGACCTTTGGGTTCACAGACCAGTGCCTTATCCACTGTGCCACCAGCCAAGGCCCAAATTTCATATTTTTTGTTATGTCTTTGTGTCTACTAGTCTCCCATTCTGCCTTTAAATCAACTCAATCAGATGTTGTTTCTTACCATTCTAGAATATTTAATTCTTTTTTTTAACAGATGCTGATTGTTTATCTTGTCATACATTTTCCTTTTTGTCTTCTATTTTTTTCACAATAATTATTGTTGTTTGACATGCTTAAGAGCTCACTCCAACCTCTGGATTATCTCTGGACCTGGTCTGTCTTTTATCTTGATTAATGGCCACTTTCCATGCTGTTAGGCAGGCCAGAGATTTTTTTAAGTATTGTAGATGCTTCGAATTGTTTTCTGCCTCTCAAGAATGTTAAGTGTGTTCTGGTAGACAGTTAAATTGCAAGCCAATCACCTTGATCTTGCCAAGGCTTAGTTCTAGACTTCATCAAGGTGGGTCCTAGGTTTTAGTTTTGCCCACACTGTCAGGGTATTGTCCTTACTTCCAACTGAAATTCGACCCTCCTGCTGCCTCAATTTCAGCTTCAAGGTTTTCCTAAAGTCTCTCCAACCTGTCTGCATTTTGACTCCAATTTCAAGCCCATCAGCTCTCCAGTCTCACAGCTGTTCTCTGCTAAGCCTATCGGAGCTGCACCCTCTGCCTGTAGTTTAAGATTAGGCCAAGGATTCAAGGGGATTACATGCTTCTATCTGGGGAGGGCTTTCCCCTCAGTGCTGGCTGCCTTTCCTCTGGGACCATGTTCCCAAATCCACATCGTGTTGGCAGCTTACAATTTCAATCTTTTTCTTCTTCACTTAGCAAGACCGAAATGCTCTACTTCAGCATCTTGTTCTTGCTCCTTGAACGAAAAACCACTGTCCGGGAGAAAGTGTCGTGAACGTGAGGATCAGACCTCTTGCGCGTCCCTTCTCACAAGGATTAAAGCTTTCCAACAGCTGCAAATAGCCATTCACATATTTCCTTCAGCCCTTATACATGTTGGTAACGGTCTATGTTTATATATGTTCAATGCCAGGTAAGAGAAGCCTCCGCTCTCTGTGGAGTTTAGGAGCTGCTCCCTTGTGCACACGGCCATCGCACATGGGAGAGGCTTCGTGAGGAGAAAGCATGTAAACTCTTAGGCTCACCGTGTGTGACTGTCCTGGTAGTCCTGTTCTCCAGTTTTTGTCCTTTCCCCACCCCACCCCCACCCCTCCTAAAGGACGATGCCATGCTGCAGGGTACCACTTCGTCTTGGTTTCTAAGCCTCATGTTGAGCATAGGCACATGCTCGCAGGGGATAAAACCATGATAAATTTAGGGCTTACCATGCATGTTCTTTCCCTGTTCAATCTTGGTCCCACACTTCTGGTCACCTTGCTTGCTTTCCAATACTGTCAGAGAGCTGCCTTTCACTTTGTTTGATGCTTTAAGTCAGCTTTTACAGTTGTTCTCAGCAGAAAGGTTAGTCGGATATACATTCCTTTGTCATTGCAAGATTTCCTCCTGTGCACTTGCATTTCAACTTTCTACCAGAACCATTTTCTAGGTCTGGCCAGAAAATAAGCCTAAAAATTGAGTCAAGAGGAGAGATGGAGTGACAGGTTTTCCTATGCTTTGTCACCTTGTTCTTTTTTTTTTTCAGAGAGAGGGGAAGGGAGAGAGTCGGAGAGGGAGAGAAACATCAATGTATGGTTGCCTTTCACCTGCCTCCAGCTACAGACCTGGCTGGAGACCTGGCTTGCAACCTGGTTATGTGCCCTGGCTGGGAATCGAACCGGTAACCTTTGGGTTCACAGGCCGGCACCTTATCTACTGAGCCACCAGCCAGGGCCCACTTTGTTCTTTTTGAATCCCCTCCTACAGCATTTATACCAAGTTCCACCTACAATATAGTTCACCGATGCAAGTGATTTCCAAGCATTTCAGTCAAATAAATCTCCCCAGTGACATATTCTTGGTTAATAAATAATACTTAAAAGGTAATCAGTATTGGCCAGAAGCAAAACCTTTAAGTTAATTGTGTGGCTGTTGAAGAGCAGAATGTTATCGCAGGCTGTGGACCCTGCACTGCCCCGTCTCCGGGGCCATGGCCACCTCCTGTGGAGTTGGATGGGCCTTGATAAGCATCATCTAATGTGCGCCTTGAGTTCTCCTTTTTCCACATGAGCAGCAGACCCTTGGATGATACCCCTGGCTACGAGTCAGAGGGAATGCATTTTTCTAGTCAGGAAAAGAGTTTAAACTCAAAAAGCACCACCGTGTGCCAACTCATTTCAGCCGGAAAAAGGATGATAACCCGGCTGAATTTACATTTTGTCACACCGCATCGTTTATTTGGTTTGAAGATCAAGGGTCGAAACTGAATGCCAGGAATGGTAAAAGTGTGCCTGACCCTTGCAAGGATGTTGGAAGAAAATAGACCGGACCGTGGTTTAGGATATCATCTGAAAATGCGGGTACTTTATAGTGATTAATTGACACGGAGAAATCAGGGCAGTGAATGGAGGTTTGCATACGTGTGCTCCTTTGTGGGGAGGGACATGGGGACAAAGGTATGTCTGGAAGAATCATCCTCTAAATATGCCGGCAGTCACTTTCGAGTAGGAAAGTGTTTTGTGATTGTTACTTCATTCTTTACCTTGTTCTGTGGTGTTCTAGAAGTTTCTGTCTCCTGTACCAGCTGTAGAATCACTTTCCGGCTGCAGTCAGCATTACCTGATAAATAACTCACAGCCGCTCCCTCTGTGGAAAACTGTCCTTGCCCAAACAGAAGTCTTCTTTTTGCCAGGGTGCGCGATTTACATCCCCAGACTTCAACCGATGATGGTTAACACAGGGATATGAAGGCCAGTCTCCTGGCCTCAACAGAGGACCCACTCTGTAGTTACAATTATCCTCCTGAACTTCCTGAGGGATCAGACTCAAACTGTCCTCCAGCTGTCCTGGTCTATGCAAGCTGCTATAACAAAATGCTACAGACTAGGTGGCTTATAAAAAAACGAAACGTTGTTCCTCCCAGTTCCAGAGGCTGGAAGTTCAAGGTCAGGGTGCCATTGTATTGAGCAAGGGCTCTGTTCCCAGTTCCCAGCCAGAGCCTTCTCAGTGTGGCTTCACACGGTGGAAGGGGCTCAGGATCTCTCCAGCCCCTCTTGTATAAGGCACCAATCCTATTCATAAAGGAAGAGAGTTGTGTCTTCTTTAATGACTAATGCTAGGATTGATTCAGTTATAATTTATGCCACTGTCACACATCCCCACAGGAAATACCAAGGACACCTTTCCTATGCCTTGTCATTGGCTTCCCTCTGCCAAGGGCAGACTAGACAGGCGATTAGTTGTCCTGGGATGATTCTTTAATGCATCTTTGGAAGCCAGCGGCCTCAGGCCCATTTCTGGGAGACGTCTGTCAAAATGTTGAAAGCCTGTGATTGAGTTCCATTGCACTGCACTCAAGTGGCCAACTGAGAGGTAATGGCAGAATCTTGGAAGGACACTGCAGGGCCCATTACAGAAGCAAAGGCAACCCAAGTGAATTCTCTGCATCTTCACTTATCCCCAGAATGGTGAGCCTCCCACTCCAGGATGACTGGAGAACTGCTTTTCAAGGTGTCCCTACAGGCGACAGCAGTCCGCTACCACCTGCCTGCACAATTCTGCCCAGGGATTTGAGCCCCAGAACTTCTGTTAGCAGAGATAAGATAGGAAGAAAAATTAGCAGCCTTCATGAGGTGAAGACAGTATCATTTCTAAGGAGACAGAACACTTAGAGGAAGAAAGAAAAGAAAGCATGAGATTTTTTTTTTTTTAAATCTTAATGACCAATACTGAAAATGATTTTATAAAAAACAAGGAAAACTGCTGTGGATATGAAAGGTCTCTTACTGACTCCATTTTCTAGGCACCTACAACCTTTAGACTCTCTGTCTTCTCTGCTCTACAGTTTTGTATTTCCTGTGGTGGGGGGAGGGGGTGACATTGGAATGAATTGTAACTGGGTCAGTCCTAGAATTAATACTTAAAGACACAACTCTCTTCTTTTATAATGATTTTTAAAAAGAAAAGAGAGAAAAAAAAATGATGTAGCCCTTCACAGGTGGAATGATGGTGAGACACCAGTGTTTCTAAAACAAAAGAAAATCTATACTGAAGCATTCCCAAAGCCATTGGCCCGGGTCCAGAACTTTCCAGAAGATCAGGGGTCATGCTATGTACAGAATGTCTGCAAGGGTCAGCACAGATTGTGCCTGAATGCTTGGACGTTTCTGTCCTAAATACACAGCATGTGGCTTTCTTTCATGACATTTTTTTTTGCAAGATATTGTATTTAATCTCCTACACACATAACAAGAGATAAGAGACAAAGGGGGGAAAAGAGTGAGCAACTGTCCCCTCCTGTCAGGCTCGCCTGGGTTTTCTTCCTGGGTCTGCAATATTACTGATCATCTCATTCAGATTAGGAGCCTGCTAAGAAGAGGTCATAGTTCTTGTTATACTTCATAAAGCATCAGGCATAGTGTAGGATCAAAATAAATGTTAGTGCTTCACAGCTGGTGCTTTTCTATTCATTCCTTCCGCTTCTATTAATGATGCAACACTGTTCAAAAATTCCCCACCCCCTAAGAAAGGATGTGAACCATCTTCTCATGGAATAGAGATCTTACATATGTATTCCTCATCCAACTCAGTCAACAGGCATGTTTATTGTTAATAGTAGCAAACATGGACTGAGAACATACACTGGGCAAGGCATTATGCTAAGACTTTATATATGTAACCAGTATGTTGAAAGACGAGGACTTTTATGTTGAGAACTAGTTTGAGAACAGGCTACCCTGGTCTGGAAAAGTGAGCAAAAAGTGGTTTAAATGAGGAGATTATTCTTCTATTCAGGACAACCCAGACAGGAGCCGACCAAAGCTCTTCCTTCCCAACATGTGGCCTTCAGGGTCTCTAAGTAGTGGCCATTTCCCAGCAGGCAGAAAGGAAGAACAGGAATGTCAGGGCAGCAGCCTTTCTCTCCGGGTGGCAGATAAAAATACAACCACCCGAGCTGAAGAAATGAAACTGAGTTTACTTCTTCCCAAACCATATAGGCAGAGGAAAGAAACCATACACATTTTGCATGATAGAACCTCCATTATTTTAGCAATGAGACCCTGCACATTAGTTCTATTACAGTGTTATTTTGGGCAACTGCCTATTAGATTATTCCTCACAATAGAGGTTTATGGCCATAGAAGACAATGCTCATTGTCTAAGGAAATAAACCCACGGGGGTAAGGACTATAATATTCATTACCAGAAATGAACGTCTTCTGAATTTGACTCTTTGAAAACACAGAAAACAATTCAAAACAATTGCTTGGCCTAAAAGCTGTTGAAAATGGGAATATCAAACACCAAAAAGATAAAAGGAAACTACGTTAGTGGCCCATGCCATAATGTTAGCCATCCTACCCTCCTTCTTACCTTTTCTGCCAGTCCCTTCTAAAGACCTGTGATTCGAAGGCAAAAGAAGAAAGTGGTAAAGATTCAGTTACATGGACCAACTGAATTATGTATAGAAGGTCATTTCATTGAGAGATGTGGGAAATTTATGTAACGTTCCCCCTACTACACAATTATTCTAAAGTAAGTGATTTGTTTTTCTATAGGGACTATGTCTGTAAATTTACTATCCCCTCAATATAGTGATAATAATAATAATAATAGTGATGATAATAATAGCTCATATATGTTACTTCTACATGTGTCAGTGTTTGTTCTAAATTATTCAGAGTGGGGTAAAAGGAGGTTTACAGTAGTGAGTATGTAAAACACAGTTTACTCTTGTATTTTTTATTAATTATTGTATTATTTTCCATATGAACAACTGTAAGCCTACCTTTGCCCCGCGCTGTATAACTGCTATGTGCATGTATAATTTATATTATATATATACATACACAAGTACAAACTCATATCATTTTCTTAATAATCCTATGAGAGGGGATAGATATTATTATCCCAATTTCCCGATTGCATGAACAAGCACAAAGAGACTAAGTAATTTGCTCAAGTTATCATAGAAAGTAACCCTGGAGGTGGGATAAAAACCCAGGTTTGGAATCTATGCTTTTATCTTCCCCCAGTACAGCCTCTCTGATGGCCATAGTTACTGTGGGAGATTTTGTCATTGCTCCCGGCCATTCGCTCCCCCTCAGGTCAGAGAATGGACTACGTTCATTCACGGTCATGAGACAGGCAGTGTCTTTGCAGAGAAGACTTTCCTTTCCCATTAATGGCAGGGTTGGTCTTGTGACTTACTGTGACCAATGGAATGTGTCAGTCTATCAGGTTCCCATGAAGCTTAAAGAGGGATCATACATTTCCTCCAATTCTCTCATCCGTCTTCTATGAATAAAACAGGTCCCACATAGGTGCTGACTTGCACCTATTGACAGGCAACTGGGGCAAGAGTAAATGTCCTAAGCCACTGAAATTAAGGGCTTGTTATGGCCAGCAGTGCCCAGTAATGTTACGATCTCCTGAGTGTCAACATGAGTGTAAATGATTTCTCAGATCTTGCAAGTGTAATTAATACATTGTTTGGAATTGAGGAGGGTGCTTGGAGTGGATCCAAATTGTTACATGATTTATCAGGAGAATATCACTACCCTCACTTCATGAAGGACAAAACAAACCTCAGGTTAAGTGACTTGGCTAAAAATCACAGAATTAATACAAGGTCTGTCCAGAAAGTATCCAGCCAATGTTAATATAATTAGAACAGTTTGCGTGGCCAATGCTTTCGGGATAGACCTTGTATTATGAAGCCAACCTCAACCTTCTCTGTGTGACTTCAAGGCACGGGGGTACTTATCATGATTGTACGTTAAATCTTCCAGAAGCAGGAATGTTTCAGAAGACCCATGTTACCCATAGGGAGTTTGTGACACTGGAGCTTAGAAACTCAGCGTCCCCAACCTCCTACCCCTTAGTTGCTGATCTTGTCACATCATTGGTTCCCATAACTAATCTAAAAAAAACTATAATTGGCCCTGGCTGGTAGCACAATGGATAAGGCACCGGCCTGTGAACCCAAAGGTCACTGGTTCGATTCCCAGCCAGGGCACATAACCAGGTTGCAAGCCAGGTCTCCAGCCACGTCTGTGGCTGAAGGTAAGTGAAAGGCAACCATACATTGATGTTTCTCACCCTCTCTGCCTCTCTCCCTTCCTTCTCTCTCTCTCTGGAAATAATAAATAAAATCTTTCTAAAAATAAAATAAAAATAAATAAATATTATTTTTAAAAACTGTAAGTTATAGTACATTGTTTAGGAAGAGTTATCCTTTATAACTGTACCTGGTTATGCTTCATATAAACTTGGATGCCACCATGAGAAGACTGCTTTATACTTTTATCAATAGGAATCATTTTAATTTACGAACTTGATTTATTCATATTTATTACCCCTTTGAATTCTGAAAGACAAAGAATTACATTTTGAAGATTGCAAACTGCAGTTACACTTGATGCTTCAAAGTGATAGAGGTGAAACATAGCTTGATCAGCGTAGAAATCAGAACGCATCACAGTCTTGTTAACTATCAACATCCTGGGTGGACAATCTCCATGGCAACATGGATAAAAATGAATAATTAGACAACTTGCTTCAAGGACTGAGTATGTGTGTATGTGTGTATATGTGTGTGTGTGTGTGTGTATAGTATAAATTAATTCCCCAGGCAATTTAAAAATCATATAGAAAAGATATTTGGTTGTTCTCCAAATTCTTATGCTAACTTTTCATTACCTCCTCTTTTCTTCCTTCCCCCTCTTCATATGAGCTAAACTGGAATTACCAAAGTTTTATGGATTTGGTTTGTGTTTTTAAGTTTGGACTACCACTTAAGGCAAAAGAAAAAAAAAGCTTGAAAATGTTTTTACTCTACATTTCTTAAAGTCCATTCCTTGATCCTGGGAGACTTCAGTAGTTGAGTCACGATAATATCCAGATGGTATCATAATGCACACGTTTACTTTTCTCTTGTTACAATGACAAGATATAGCTACTTATTACTTTTCAGTGTTTATGAGAAGCAGCTGAACAGTCCTAAACATTTAGGGAATGAGAATAAATTACTGCAAACTGTCCTGAGTCTCCCTTGGATGAATGAGTCAGAGACTCATTCCATTCAAATCTTTGGTCCTTGAGTTTAGACACAAGTATCTGTGGGTAGCCTGGTGGCGTCGGGAATAAAAGTCAAATATGGGTAAGTAGCCATTGAACTTGAGCAAATGAGAGTCTGTTCTGATCTGCTCTGTTTGCAACTGCAAAACAGACATGTAACCCCTTAAGCCTCTTCTAGCCACCTCTTGCACCCTCTTTCTCCATGGATTCCCAGTGATTTGCGTCAGCCATCAGCTGCACCTTTAATTTATTTTACCTTATTAAGGATTAAAAACATTCTTTGGGAAGAAGCTCTAGTAAGGGAATTTTATGGTAGAAAAAAACTGGTTAGTGACCAGAGTGATTCAGGAATTTTTCTGCCCAAAGTTCACATAAAGGATGAATAAAACATTATTTTAGCCAAAATTGGCTCGAGCCAATGAGGGTTTTTGGTTTTGGTTTTGGTTTTTTCCCTTTTTTCCACTAGCAGAGACTGCTAGAGAAAAGGGATCAACTCTCCAAACTGAGTTCAGAAGAAGCTGAAGCTAAGAGTCAGAGTAAATAGGTCAAAGGTAAACCCCTCAAAATCCTGGAAAGGTAGAACCCCCACCATAGCCAAGAGTGGGAGTACAGTTAAATTCATTGGAACCTCAAAGAACAGAATGACTTCAGCTGACACCTGGGTACTGAGCAGAAATATATTAGATATATATTTAAATAATCTAATTATGTTATATTTTGGCTTAAAAGAAAATGTTTTTAATTTTCAATGTTTATTATTATGTTTCTATTTGCTTCTTTATTAGAAGATAACTGGCAGATTAGTATGAGCTCAGACTTCAGAATAAGCTGTCAGACAAATACTATATGATCTCACCCATTACAGGACAATAATGAACAAAACAAATAAGCAAAATAGAACCAAATACATGGATACAATGAATAGACCTTCAGTGAGCAGAGGGGAGTGGGCAGAGAGGAGGGGAGAGGAGGAGGCAAAGAAGGGGAGCAGTTTAGTCAAGCAGTTTAGTACGGAAGAACCAGGGACATGGACAGCAAGTGGGATTGACTTTGGTGGGGAGTGGGTGGGTAGGGGTGGGGACAGAGGGGAGTAAAAAGGGGATGGATGTAATACAACAACAATAAAATTAAATTAAAAAAATGTTTTAATTAAACACACACACACAAAGAATAAGCTGTCATTTGGTTTGTGTCCCAGCTTTGCTGATTATTCAGCCTTTGGAGACTGGGTTTCCTCATTTCTACCATGGACATAAAAGCACTCTCTGCTTTGCATGGTTGCTATGAGGATCTAAAATAAGAAATGTAGAAGGCATAACAAACACATAAAAAGCACTAAGCAACTTGATACTCCTAAATTTTGCTCCGAAGTGTTTCCTGGGCTGAAGTACATAAAGTATGCAAAGCACTTTACCCAATAGGATGCTTGCATAGGTTATGAAGAGATTTTGTGTCACATCAGGCAATTTGGAAATGATAAAGACGAACGAGAGCAGAGCTCTGGATAGTTTATCTTGCCTTCCCTGTGTTCTGTGTGAGCTTTGGCCTAGGAAATGGGTTGTTCTCAGTCTGGCATCCAGGAAGCCATAAGCTAAGGGGAGAGGTAAGCAGCTACCTAAATCCTTTTGCTAGGCTGATGAGCTTCCATAAAGCCCCGCAGGAGCCAGAGAGGGAATTGAAGCTGCCCATCCTCCATAACAAGTTTTTAAGATGCTGTTTACAGCTACAAAAATAGTCCTCATTTGTTTTTCACTTGGTTATCTCTCGGAAGCCATTATGAAAGTCTGCGAAAACGCAGCCAACATTATCTGTTCAGCCACGCTTTTGCTCCTGCTTCGCATTAACAGCAGCCTTGGGTTTCAGTTCATTAGAATGACCTGAACCAAGCGAAATTAATTAATGGATTTAACAGCCGGAATCAGCATGCCCATTCTTCAAAAAGATTGCACTTTTTAAAAATGCCTACAACATGTCATTTTTTAAAAAAGGGTCAAATGGAGGCAAACTAATTCAACTCATTTTGTCTCCTTCCAGCTTCCAAGATTGTAAAAGCTCACACTTACACAGATAGAATTTCATGTAAATGTATTGAACTATCAAACTTCCTGCAAACTACACTTTAATGAATGCCTAAGTGGATAATACTTTTAATTTATATAAAGGCTGCTTTCAAAAGACCTTTAACAGTTTCACAAAGATTGGAATAATCTTTTAAAAGTTGGGAAGGAGAATAAATGACCAAAGCACACGGTAGTTGAAAGAAATACTTTCTCATGAAAGAAGTTAAGTTGTGCACAGTTGCTATTGCAAGCAATTTATGGTTCCATGATAAACGTAATATAAAATTATGACGTGACCCAGTGACTCCATACCTGGCTATATATCCCAAAGAACTGAGAATATGTTCAAACAAAATTATACAGATGAACTAACCAAAAAAGGTAGAGCCAACTCTTCATCAGTTGATGAATGTATAAACAAAAGTGGTATAGCCATACAAAGGAATATTACTCAGCCTTAAAAGGAATGAGTATAGTATGTACATGCCGATATGTTCCACAAGGTGCATAGATCTTAAAACCATTAGGCTGAGTGAAGGAAGCCACACACAAAAGCCATCTCTTGTATAACTTCACTTCTATGAAATATGCAGAATCGGCAAACCCGTGGATATAGAACCCAGATTAATGATCGCCAGGGCTTGCAGAGATGGGGTGAAAGGGCATTAAAACAGCTCAGTGGATACAGGTTTCATTTCGAGGTGATGAAATGTACTGGAACTAGGTAGTCACCATGGTTGCACAACATTGTGACTAAATATCACTTGTGGGAAATTTTATGTGTATTCTTGTTACAGAGCAGGGTCCCCAAATCCCCCACAGCCAGTGGTTTTGGGGATGGGGGAAGAGGATAGTGCTGCTTTTTTTGGGGGGGGGGGTACCTTGACTATCTATCGCTGGTAGCTAGTTTCTTACAGTGGAGGCCAGCGCCTGGCATCAGGGAAATGGGAGGAACTATGACCACAGAGTGATGGTAGAGAAATCACGGAGCCTGCGTGAGATTTCAGCTGGTGGCCGCAACCGGTCACCAGACCCTTTGCATCACAGGTCGCAGTTAGGATTTAAATGAAAGGTAGCAGCTGAGTCACGTGGTTTGAAAGACTGCAGAGGGACTTCACCAGTCCACCATGAGGCTGATGGGAAGAAGGGGCTCCTGTCCGCCATGAGAAGCAGCACAATGGAAGCAGCAGCTGTGCAGCTGGCAGTCAGGATTTGGCCATGCAGCCTAGGCTAGTAAGAAAGCAGGCCAGCTGCTTCTGCTTTCGTCGTGCCAACTCCAGCTGACTCCAGGGCTGCCAAGGGCTGTGCCTTGTGGACCTGGACTCTTGGACATGCAGAGAAGACACTCTCAGGACTTGTGCCTTTCTGGGACTTCACCATGATCCAAAGTAACATGGTACTGCTTTCCTGAACTGTTACACAGGGCTGATGACATCATACCCCAGACCTGAAGGACAGAACTGACAGATGAGGGATGGGGAACTCTTGGGCTTGATTCTGGTTTATAGCCTTTTGCGGAGCAAGGGAAGTGCCGGACCTTGTTGGGGAACAGCACTCTGGGCTGAAATGTTCACGGTCCCCTGCCCCCAGGTTGCAATATTGTAAATAAAGACCTGCTTTCCTCAGCACTAATTGTTGGGTCTTACACCAAGGGACGATGTAAATGAGCACCTCTTTGCTCAGTAGCATTCCACCACCATTTTTTTAAAAGAAGTTCGATTCTCATGATTCTGAAAGGGTGTAACTACAAGCCTGGCTGAAACCCATGGGGGAAACTTTAGCAAGCCTCATGGTTTCCTTCAGACCTGCTGATCCAGAGATGTAAAGAAGGCCAGGGGAAAAGATTTCCCCATTTCCATGAAATGAGCTTTTTCCTTCCAGACTTGAAGATCTCCTACCTTTTTAAACAAAGAGTTCCCTGACCTCTTCCTTTCCTGGTCCAATTTAGGTGTTTATTTACTGTCTAAATATAGGTAGTATTATATGCACCTATATTAATACCACCATGATCTATCATATCTGTTCACTGCCTTATTGTCCTTCCCCACCCAAGTCTGAATCCCTGAGTCTTGCAACTTCTTCTGCCTTAGCACCTGGGAAAGATTTCCTAAATTGTCCTACTTATGTATCAAAATAACAGCCATAACCTGCTCCCATATTATTACCCTAATAATGCACTAAATAATCCTTCCTAAAACAATCTATTAGTTTCCCTTCCACAAACTGAAACCAGATCTTTACAGGGCAATGTACACAAGAAAAGTGGTGCCTTTAGACATAGTTATGGTTACATGACTTCCTAATTAGTGAATAAGTGTATTAAGAACAACATAAGATTTTTATAGCTTCTATTGATCTTTAGTTTTTTAATTCTGTGAAAATTAATCAATTACTGGCTAAACTGAATAAACTTTGACTACTCCTGGACCATAGTTGCTCATAAAATGTCATGGTTTTAATGCCATGAGTAGGTTGAGCATCAGGAAGAACAGTTTTGTGATGGGTTGGAAGAATAAAAGCTATGATGGGGTAACATCTATGTCAGTGTCTTTATATCAATGTAAAATGAGAAGGTTATGATAGCGGTGGAGAAAAGGGAGACTGATTAAAAGAATTCAGACAACCATTTTTTTTAAATATGGAGGTGGCTTGACTTTTATTGGTGTAATCGAAGATTGCTCTACACAAAATATTGGTCCTTAATTTTAGTTACTGCCCTCATAAGACCTGCTGTTCAACTCTCCTAAAACTAGAAACCATCATTTCTGGTAGCCTTCATTGGACCTAATTGCCTCACAGTTAATGAACCAGTAAACTGTGTTTGCTTATTCAGTTCCTAGGTACCTATATTAGAAACAATTTGTCTTTGATGGCATACCAGATAAATAGATTAAATTATCTTTTTGTTGTTATTGTTGGTAGCTCTTAGGAAGCTTAAAGCTTAACGCTCATTATTCAACCCATTGCTTGCAAATATTCAAAACTTAGTATTTCAAGTGCTGATCTTGCCATGATGTCAACTACTCTGTCCTGTTTTATTTACATATGTGTATGTGTGTGTGTGTGTGTGTGTTTGAAGGACTCTGTATTTATATATATAAAGAATTTAGAATATATGTGTATTTTATATATACACATACACAGAGGAGACTCAACTATATCTTGGATGAGGGAGTGAATAAATAAATAACTTCTCAGACTTTCTTCTTTCCTTTCTTCCTTTTGTACTAAGGATACTGGATCTTAAGTATACTCATTGTTTAAGATAGGAGAACCATGAAGAGTGAAAGCATTAAAAAAGTCACAACATTATGCAAGCATTAATATCTCCTACACTTTTTTAAAATTTTATTATTTTTAGAGAGAGGAGTAGGGAGAGTCAGAGAGGGAGAGAAACATCAATATATGGTTGCCTTTCACCTACCTCCAGCTAGGGACTTGGCTGGAGACCTAGGTTGCAACCTGGTTATGTGCCCTGGCTGGGAATTGTACCAGCAACCTTTGGATTTGCAGGCCAACGCCTATCCACCAGCCAGGGCCCTCTTCTATACTCTGTACTAAAAAATCATAAAGGAGATTCTCCTAACATTAAATTATCATTAAATACATGGAATCTGCCTTTCCTCAGTTACTCAAGTGTGATTGCTTTAATTTCTGTAGAATTCCCCTAGATTCTACCCCTTCAAGTTTTTTAAACAAGGAAACAGAAATTATCCCAAAATACTTAGCCAAATATCTAATTAACTTATAAAGTTGTTTTAAAAATACTTGCTATAGGACTAAATTCAACTATTTTTAGCCTCCTACAATGCTGTTGTATGTGAGAACTGTCTGTGGACTTCCACATAAGGGAATCTTCTCCCCCATATTCAAACATCAGGAGGGATGAACGGATTGGTGAGAGCCAAAATTCTCCTTTGTCATACAGGAAAGCATAAGAAGGACACATTCACATTATTTAGAAGGGAAAAGAATTGGAAATGGTTTCCTTTGGAGTGGGGGTGGGTGGAGGGTGGGGAAAGCCATTAGACCAGGGGTAGCTTTTGTGTAAGACACTTAGACTTTATTATTTTGTATGTTTTAAGTGCATGTATTATTACTGTAAGAAAAATTAAACTTCAGAAAAGTCTTCGATGGCTACCCTTGCTCCTAAGGATGACGTGTGAAACCCAGAGCACCTTGCAAGGCGCATCATCACACAGCCACCTCTGTTGACCACTCCAGCCGCCGCCTCCACAGTTCACCTCTTCCTCGTCATTTCAAACTACATCCAGCTCTTCTCACCTACCCCTGGTGGGTGATGACTTTGCTCACCTCTGGGACTTTCCAT
Source organism: Noctilio leporinus (assembly GCA_004026585.1). Taxonomy (NCBI): domain Eukaryota; kingdom Metazoa; phylum Chordata; class Mammalia; order Chiroptera; family Noctilionidae; genus Noctilio; species Noctilio leporinus. The sequence goes on from PVIW01001139.1 coordinate 170,210, forward strand.
GAGCAGTTGCTTCTGTCCAAGACTGCTCCTTACCTTTTGCCTCCAGCCTTCTCTCAGCTAGGCTTCTGGAGGTTTCCCCTCTCCAGTCACATCAGGCTACGAGTGCTTCCTATTACTCAGCACTCTGGATGTCCCCCACCACAGCACTTACCCATTATGTTATAATGTCTGATTGATGATCTAGAGTATAAGCACCATGAGAGCTAGAACCTTGTCTTTCATATCCCCTGTCCTGTATTTAGCACCCAGCAAGATGTTTATTTCTGAGCTGATGCTCAACACAAGCCTAGAACGGTGGCCGACACCTGCAGGCACAGCAGTAGAGCTGAGTGAAAGAAAGGAAGAAATGAAGGGTAGGAGGGAAGGAGAGGTAGAGAGGGAGGAGGGAGAGAGAAACAAGCAAAATGTTTGGACTGTTAGATTCATACTGTTAGTGAATCTTAAGGCCAAATTATAAAGTCCAAAGAGTTTAAATTGAGCAATTTCCTTTTTCTTTTTTATATTGCTTTCCCCTCTTTAATTGTTCACTATACATACTCTAACGCTCAGGTTTTCATACCATCACCTAAGCTAATGCAAGTAGAATAATTGATAAAAACATAGTTTCCAAAAGCATTAGCTGGAGACAATAATGCCTAACCCACAGACTCCCAAAGGTCTTTTTGAGTTCAACCATCCCCACTTTTCAAATGAGGGATCTGAAGCCCAGAGACATCAGTGACTCACTAGATATCACACAGCAAATTCAGCTCAGAGCTGCTGACACCTACAGGTGGGTCTTCTGACTCCCTCCTGGAGGTACCCACTGAGGAAGAGTGACATCTTGGGAAACAAGATGAGGATACCATTTCCAACACCAGACAGGCAAGCTGTCTCACTGTTCCTAACAGCCTCAAGCAACACCTACCTCAGTGGGTAGCTGAGCTATTGGCTATGACATCACCTGATGAATTGTAAACTGCAAAACACTTGATTAAGCTGTAGGATTCAGAGTAAACTGTAAACATGAGGCCAGTGCAAATGCTGGTAGAATCCAGAGGACATTAGTCATGCTCTTAACAACCTGACCAGGACACCTTGAAATCTTGAGACTTTCTCATTCTTTTAGATTTAAACATTTTTTTTAATTTCCCTATTATATTTAACACATAATATTATATTAGTTTCAGGTGTACTTGTATAGCATAGTGATTACATGTTTATATACCTTATGAAGTGATCACGCTAATAAATCTAGTACCCATCTGGCATTGTTCAGAGTTATTACAATATTATTGACTCTATTCCTGGTACTGTGATTTACATTCCATGACTACTTTTATAACTGGCAATGTGTACTTCTTACTCCCTTTCGCCTTTTTTGCCCATCCCCCAAACACCCACCCATGTAGCCACTATCTATCAGTTCGTTCTCTGTATCTATGAGTTCGTTTTGGTTTTGTTTATTTTGTTTTGTTTTAGATTCCACATATAAAGGAGAACATATGGTATTTGTCTTTCTGTCTGACTTGCTTCACTTAGCACAATACCCTCTAGGTCCATCCATGTTGTTGCAGGTGACAAGATTGCATTCTTTTTTATGGCTGAGTCATATGCTACTGTATATGTGCACCACATCTTCTTTATCCATTCATCTACCAATGGACACTTAGGTTGCTCCCATATCTTGGTTGTAAATAATGCTGCAATGAATGCAGGTCCATATGTCTTTTCAAATTAGTGTTTTGGGTTCCTTCAGATAAATACACAGGGTGAAATTGTTGGGTCATATGGTAGTTTAATTTTGACTTTTTGAGGCACCTCCATACTGATTTCCATAGTGGCCACACCAATTTACAATCCCACCAACAGTGCACAAGGGTTCCCTTCTTGAGAAAAGATTTTGCATGACAATTCTTAACTGAGTTCTGTAGAAATTTAGAGAGACCAGTATCCTCAGTACCAATTTAGAATTGGCTTTTGTAGAAACTTGATTTCAGGCTGTTTTTTGAAGTTTGCTAAGCTTCCCTGATAAGACAATTGCAAACACTGATGAGCAGTTGGCTATGTTTTGCTGTTGGTTCACTCCTGGGATACTTTAGGAAATTATTTCATCCCCACTCTTTCAGTTGCTGAAAAATGAAGTGTCTTCTCTAGCAGAATCAGATAGGAAGCAGGTTAGGTAGGCATTTGGAGATCCTTAATGAAGGGCAAGCCCAGGAGAATGATTTTCAACAGTCAGAACATTAACTATGAATTCTAGAATCTCCAAGGGGTTCAGGAGCAGGTGCTTTCTCCCATATATTCCATTGGTCTGCTAGTGCTTAGGGTGGGTTCTCATTTAAAGCACATGTGTAACATGTGTAACATTTAAGCAACCTAATGAAGACTCTGGAGTCCTGTGCCCGTCAATTCCAATATGCACTGTTGCCATCAGACATTGCCCCTTCCTAAACCTTCATGCCAGTCGGTTGCTGGGGTTTGAGTGTAGCCATCAGAGTGTTCCAGGTGCAAGGAATTGAATCCCAAATAAAAGTGGCTTAACAATGGTGTTTTATTATTGTTGTCACCTCACAGATCAGTCCACCTCTGGGTTGGCTTAGCGATACCATCAAAGACATTGCTTCCTTTCATCTTTCTGTCTTCCCAGCCTCCAAGTGCCCATAAACCAATCTTCCGCCTTGCTGCGGGGCAGCCACAGCAGGTGCGAGCTTATTTATATGGCCTCATGCCCCCAGGGCCCTAAGCAAGACAGGGGAGGAGGAGGAGAGCTTCCCTCTCATCTCTCCCTTTGTAAGGAAAAGTGTTTTTCAGCAACTCCCTCCCGTCCAGAAACTATCCTTCTCGGTCTCTAACTTGGAATTGGGCATTTCCAATAGGTGAGGAAGAGTAAATTGTTTCCTGGGTAGGCTATTAATACTATTATACTTCACTATATTAATCCCTTAGATCTCACAGCAAGCCCGTAGGGTACATGTGGTGGTTGTTATTTTAGAGAGACACAGACTGAGCTTCAGAGATATTAAGTGGCCTGGGGAGGCGGTGAGGGGCTGAGATTCCCATGCCACGCCTGACTTCTGAGCCTGGCTCCACATTTTCCGTTGCTCCCCACCTGCTGTGGCAGACGCAGCAGGCGGTAGGCCAGGCTGCCTCTCCAACCCTGCACAAACGAGCTGTGAGCAGGGCTGGTGTCCCTCTGAAGTGCAAATGTGACAATTCCCCCCTGCGGCAGTCAAGGTGCGAGTGAGAAGAGCAGAGAGGCATCACACGCAGGGTGACAGGAATGGCTTCCTGTCATCAAGGAGACTGCAAACCGCCAGCAGCCCATGCTGCTACTTCAGGTGTCAGGAAGTCTGGGCCAGCGGGAGGTGAGGGGCTAAAAGGTCCAGGTATGAGCAGACAGGATTAGAACAGAACCGCTTCTACATTACAGGCCACTTCCACTCTTCCTCTCATTTTCAAATGAGAAAACTGAGGTCCAAATAGGGTAACTGTCCCAGATCACCTAACTAGTTTGTGGAGAATGGGAGACACAAATTAAGGGTCTTTTTTTTTTTTTTTTTTAAAGATTTTATTTATTATTTTCAGAGAGAGGGGAAAGGAGAGAGGCAGAGAGGGTGAGAAATATCCATGTATGGTTGCCTTTCATCTGCCTCCAGCTACAGACATGGCTGAAGACCTGGCTTGCAACTTGATTACGTGCCCGGGCTGGGAATCGAACCAACGACATTTGGTTTTGCAGGCTGGTGCCTTATCCATTGTGCCACAAGCCAGGGCTTTTTTTTTTTTAGTCCAGGTGGACACACATAATTTGAAGGCTTGTCCTCAATGAAGCCTTCTGGTGTGGCCCCTGCCAAAGCACCCCTAGCCCACCCCATGTGCTTCTGCTGCAGTCTCTGTTGTAACACCGAATTTATTCACTTGTGCACGGGTCTTCCCCATGGTTCCAGAAAGGTCTCAGTAGCCAGACGACACCCGACCCTTGACATGAATCTTGTCAGCTTCACTCGCTATCTGAGTAACCATGGCCAGTTGCATAACTTGCCCAGTAGTCATTCTCCTCCTCTGTAAAATGGGAAATAACTTTTTTTTTTGATCCTCACCCAAGGGAATTTTTGTTTTGTTTTAATTTTAGAGAGAAAGGAAGGGAGGGAGATAGGGAGGGGGTGAGAAAGAGAGAGAGAGAGTGGGAGAGAGAAACATGGATCAGTTGTTTCCATATGCATCCCCACCTGGGATTGAACCCACAACCTAGGTCTGTGCCCCTAACGGAATCAAACCTGCGAGCATTTTTTGGTGTAAGGGACTGTGCTCCAACCAGCTGAGCCACATGGCTAGAGCAAGACAATTACGTTTTAAACTTACGTATCACAATACTCCAGGCAAACTCCAGAGCTGGTAAGTAGCAATTACTGTTCATTTCCTGTCTCTCTGGTGCCTACTCCCAATTTTGGGTAATCACTATGTCCACAGAGGAGACTCAGAGTGAACACTGTGACAGAGAGCAGGTAGCAGAGTGTTAGGGACACAAAGATGCAATGAAGAAGGAGGCCTGCGTCCCAAACGGTAGGAAGATCATGGAGAACTGGAGATGTGAAAGAAAGAAGCAATAGCAGAAAAGCCTTCACAGCTCCATCTCCTAAACCTGATCTGAGGTTCTTCACTTTGGGCTCCTGCAGATTTAAATAAGACAGGTACCATTTTTACTAGCTTCTTTAGACAGGTCTAAAGAAATCAAAGTAATTTGAGGACAAGTGGCAGAGCCAGAACTAAAAACAAAAGCCAGCCCTGGCTGGGTCCTTCTGTTGGTTAAAGTATCATCCCAACACATCAAGGTTGCAAGTTCAATCCCCAGTCAGAACACCATACAAGAATCTACCAGAATCAACCAATGAATGCATAAATAAGTGGAACAATAAATCAATGTTTGTTCTCTCTTTCTCTCTCTCTCTCTCTCTCTCTCCCCCCTTCCTCCCTCCCTCCCTCCCTCCCTTCCTCTCTCACTCCCTCCCTTCCCCCCCATGCCCCCTCTCAAAAAATTCAATCTAAAAAAATACCAAGGCCAAATGACTCCAAAAAGATATTCCTCCAATTCCTCCAAATGATTGTGAGCATTAAATAAGCAGACACGCGTGGAGTTCCTGGTTCGATGCCTAGTGCAAGAGCAGCAGCTCACCTTGTTGTCAGCTTCCTTATTATCATTACATCCCACGGTCCCTCCTGCACTGGTCCCAGCAGAGAAAGATGATGGTGCTATTATTGCTCCTAAGGAAGAGGTGGCGCCTCTTAACCCTCAAGTACCTGCATGAGAGCCAGGACCAGGAAGCAGCGAGAGGTCCACGGCCCCTGCAAACAGGGCCTACCTCTCAGGCTGCTCCAGGAGGTGGCACCGTCTCCCCGGTCCATCGCCCAGTCCTTGGTTCAGGGGAAACAAGAGGCTGCCAGACCCAGAGGCTGGCATCTCGGCATGGGCTCAACTCTAAACCTGTTTGTATCTCTACCATTCCCGTAACCCTCATTAGTCACGCAGCCAAGGGGCAGGGGCGACGTGGCGGTGGGGGCAGCAGCAGCAATGAATGCAAGCAGGGCAGGGAAAAGGCACCTGGCACTGGAGCGGCTCCTGTCGGGCCCGAAGCCTGGAGGGACTGCATTGCTGCGTTAAATAAACAGGGCTGATGGTGGCACTGGGGCCTGTTCCCTGCCAGGGCAGGGTCCCGGGGGGCTGGGATTGTAATTAGGCCGGTGCAAGGCTCAGGCATCACAGGTTTGCCCACCCTCCACTCTGATCTGTCCCCAGGCTGGGGCACCAGAGCACCTGTTACAGCAGAGGTACTTGGACAAGCCAAGCAAAACGCAGGTTCATTCAGGCCACCTGTAAAGGGATTTCATGCCTAACAACCTGCGTAATGCTTGTAATTATCTTAATTAATTTGGCACCTCCTCCCTGGTAGGTGTTAAACAAGTACCATAGAGCGAAAGAAGCTCGTTTCCTGCTGATGTGGTTCCCCGCCACCCCAGCCCCCATAATTAAAGCTGTGAGAAATTGTGTCACTTGAAAAACCTTAACACCGTAGTTCCCTCTGAAATGATTTTTTTTTTTTTTTTTGAGTTTCTCTTCTTTGGCCCTGGCAATGCACTGTGGGTACAAACACCTGACGTTCCTTGGCTTTTCCAGTCACAGCTTCCCTGTGGCACAATTTAGGCTATAATTATTTTCTGGTTTCCCCTCCAGCTGGCAGCCATTTGGTCCCTTCCACCTCGTATTTCTTGAAAATGTCACACTGTTGCTTTAGCTCATTTAAACGCTCTGGAAGGTGGGGAGCAGCCACCATCACAGGCATGTCCCACATTCCTTAGAAGGGGTGTCCACAGCCAACAGGACCAGAATCCAGCAAGCTAACAGCAAACAGCTGGCTGTTCTGCAAAGAAAAAACTCTCCAGCTTCTGCGACTTCAAAAAGAAAACAATAAGTGAGGGATATTATATGAGAGCAGCAAACAAAGCAAAAACATTTAATAATGAATGTGTCCCCCATACCAAGTTTTCGTTGCATCTCGCTATTGACAGTGAATATCCCAGGCCAGCCCCATTGATCAGGGCTTCCAAAAGCTACAGACCTTGGAAACAGAGATTCTTATTCTGTTTCTGCATCTGTCACTCCTAAAAGAGAGGTCAAAGATTATTGCTGAAAGATGTGGAAAAAATAGGGACCAAAAACTTTACAATAAACTGGTGGACCTTTCCGTTGATTTGAAAACTGTGAAAGCACTGCATCCCTTTTCAGAAGTTCTTTAAAACTTCCTTTTGTTCCCAATAGAGAATATTATCAGTATAATGACAACCTAAACTTGGTCCAGCCAAAACAATGGCTAATTTTAAAAGTCGTATAACACACTGCTTTCTCTCTTAGACGTTTTTTGTCACCTCCTCATGACATCTAAGTTTGTGGCCTACAAATTGTCCCTACAATCTTATGCAAAGCCTCTGTAACGTTGCTTCCAGAAGTGTTTTGAAGTTTTCTGTTATTTGGGGGTTCAGGCCTGCAGGTGTGCACGTCCTTGTTCCAGATTCATAGCTTTACCTTCTGAGCTTTGAGATTCTGATGCAGCTTTCATTTCCCACTCTTTTTTCAATTGCTAAACTTTCCTGTTTAAGGTCAGTCAAGTTTTGGCCAGCTCATGATTTTGGAAATGCATTTCCAGCTAAAAGTTAGAAAAGGAATAAGGATTTTTTTTTTTTTTTATTAGTCTGAGATATGGATCAAATGAAACTGCTCTCTGCACAGGAAAAATAAGGACTTAGTAGGAAAGGAAAATAAGATATCAAGAAAGATGTATTTCTCATCTTCGTCCTCAGTTCCGTTTGGCCTGGCTATAAAACTGGCTTTCCTACGACAAGGTAAAACCCAGCTATACAAATGGCTTTTGAAATGGCCTTGAAATGAAAACAAAAAATAGCTGATGCACAAAGCTGTCCACATGAAAGATTTCTGTGCATGGCAGGTTTCCAAGCAATGGCATGTGGTCTGCAGTGGAATCGTTGATCTTTATGAGCTTTCTCAGCTACAAGATAACTGCCCCGGGCCACTTGTGCATTCAGGGCCTAAGCCCATTTCCTTGATTACGTGTCATCTCCACTTTTTAGGATTTTAAATGGCCTCCCTGTCAAGCAAAAACATCTAACGGCACCTTAGAGGCACATGTACAGTTATGTGTACTTATATAATCTTCAATTTTTTACTCTAGAGTGAAATCTGCTGTGTGGAGAGGCTGATTTATTCCTTCCTCCAACGGGAGCTCGAGAAGGACCACATGCATTAAAACACAAATCTCTTGAGCCGTTCAAGAGGCAGTCTGACAAAGCTTAGTCCAACATCATCTTTATCTTATAGTTGAAAACTAACAATCAACTATTTGCAAATTTTCCTACTGCTAGTGCCTTGTTTAATGCAGTTCATGAGGACCCTATTCTGTCTGTTTCAAAAAAAATAGTCCTTCAGCAAAGCAAATTTGCAAAGTAAAGCCTTTGGACACAATTTTCTGTTCCTTTTCCTCTAACACGTTGTTACTTCATTCTTCATCTGCTGGAACTACAGCAAGAAGTAGCAGAGAATAAATGAACATCCAGCCAACAAACATCAAACCAAAAGCCCTGTACCTTAAATACAGGAAGGTTCCGTTCTCCAGGGAGGCAGAGATGCTCTGGTACCCCGCCCTCCTTTTCCAGACCCGTTTCCTGCCACTGTCTGCATTGCAGCCCGTCAGATGCCTCCCTGTCCCCAAGTCAAAGCTGGGGCCGTATCTCCTCCTGCACTTCCGCTGAGGAGGCCCTTGGCACCCCTCTTCCTGCTGAACCAGTTAAATGCCAACCCTTCCCTGATGCCCCTAGTCCGCACTCCCCCAGCGCCCTGTCCTGTGCCTCTCACAGCACACAGACCAGGCTGGGCTGACGGTTGATGACAGAGAGTTTGTTTTGCGTTTGTAATTCCACAACTGCGGCTGCCCTGCCTGGGCACGCAGCACCGGGCCTTCTCCATGCGTTTGTTTAAAGGCTGAGTGAACGAATGAGCATCCCTCCTCCACTTTCATGTCAAGAAGCAAGAAGTGAAATGATCAGTAATGGTTCACCATCTAAGTAAGTTAACTGTGCGTAATTCACATCTGCTTAGGAAATTCAAACACCGATACTTCCTTAACTTTTCTGACGAAAGCTATGAAACTTCTCCAAGGGGGAAAGAAAAGCACTTTGTGCACATACAAAATTTCACATATAATTTTAGGCCTAGAGAACCTTTGAAATCCACTCACAGACCCTAACCCTTATTCCTCTTTTTATCTCCCTCACTTGGGATAATGCTTACCACTGAGCAGGAACCATTCACTGTTCATGGAATTAAATCAAACTTATCCGAAGTTCTTGTCGAAGTAACTTGAAAACAAGTGAAAAATCATGTGTGAGGAAAGCTGTGCTAAAGGACATCGAAACAGAACCGTGGAAATGGGAGACGTTCTACGTTTAGGAATAGGAGGACTTAATCTGGTCAGGATGTCAGTTCTTCCCAATGCAAACAAAGTCCCAAGAAAAATCTCAGCATGTTATTTTGTGGGCATGGACAAACCAAATCTAAAGTTTATAGGGAGAGACCAAATACCCAGAATGGCCATCATAATATTGAAGGATAAGAACAAAATGGAAGGACTGATAACTCCCTGAATACTGCAGAACTACAGTAATCAAGTCAATGTGATACTGACCAGAGAACTGACAAGTAGATCAGTGGAATAGAATAGCGAGCCCATAAGTAAACCCACACAAATACAGTCAACTTATCTTTGACAAAGAAGCAAAAGCAACAACCCAAGGAGAAATGTCAGTCTTTTTTCAACAAATGTAACAACTGGACATCCATGTGTCACAACAAAAAAATACACAGACCTACACCCTTCACAAAAAAATAACTCAAGCCCCGGCTGGTGTCTCAGTGGATAAGGTGCTAGCCTGTGAACCCAAAGGTCACTGGTTCTGTTCCCAGCCAGGGCACATAACCAGGTTGCAAGCCAGGTCTCCAGCCAGGTCTATAGCTGGAGGCAGGTGAAAGGCAACCGTACATTGATGTCTCTTTCCCTCTCTGCCTCTCTCCCTTCCCCTCTCTCTAAAAATAATAAATAAAATCCGAAAAAAAAAAATAACTCAAGCTGGGTAATGGGTCTCAATGATCGTAGACCTAAATGATCAAAACGATAAAATTCCTAGAAGATAGCATAAGGCCACGTTCCTATGTTCTTTTGAACACCAGGAGGTGCACGGATGATATTCATAATTCATGCAGAACAGCAAAACAGAAGTCTGAAATTTGTCATGAAAATCCTGATCTCCTCTCTGAACTGCCCTTATGTAAGCTCATCAGTTCTTACCTACCTTTGTTGCAACTTGTCTCTACTTTTTTCCCTGCCCCTGGGAAGCCTTGAGCCCAATTCTTGTTTGTGTGTGTGTGTGTGAGTGTGTGCACACGTGCTCACGTGCGTTGGGAACCCCGGGAACCTCAGCTCTGATTCCACTTCTTTGCTTTCTCTTCAGCCATCCACTCAGAGAAATTATTCTTTTAGGCAATTGGCTCTGCGTTTTCCCACTACAAACAGGATGTCCCTGAGGGCGCTGGGCAAAAAGGAACAAATACTTCCCTGGACTTCAGAGAATGGAGATTTTCCTAATAAGCCTTAACATAAATATTTGTGATGTTTTCAGTGGACAGATTCGTGATTTGAGCCATTGGAAATCTGTGGGGAGTGTGGTCATTTCATTTTCTGCTAACAAACAAGTTGGCAAAACTTCTCTTTTGGTTGTTTAATGTTCAAAAATGCAGTCCTTGTCTTTGTAGCTATATTTGCCAGAACTCTGGGGTCCAAATGCCGAAAAGCCCAGCTTCACCCCTGGCTTAGCCATGTGACTTTGTGTTCCCTCTCTGGGTCAATTTGTTTACAAGTAAAATGAGAAAATCTTTTCCTCCTCATTCGGTTGTTAGGTAGACTAAGTACAGCACTCCGGAGTGCACTGACCCAAGTAGGCCCTCAAAAATGTAATTCCTGCTTCTCACGTAGGGATGGGATGAGAGTTCTGCCAAGGAACTGTTTCTAAACATCGCATGAGTGAACATCACGGTGTGACGTATCTAACACGTACAAGAGATCGGCATTAGGATTGCAAGGGAAGCTGAGTTGGAGTAGAACTCGAATAGTGAAACCAGCCTGGACAATGCCCATGGCAGTGGGGTGGAGGACCATGTCAAATTGCCAGTGATCGTAAGGAACCAGTGTAATCAGCCCAGTCTTATCCTCTAAGGGTGTGTGGTGAGTTGTGTTGTTTTGTACCTTGTGATGGGAAGATTATATTTCTCCACTCCGAGCGGACCTCAGGCTTAGCCATAGGTTTTGTGTAAGTCAATGAACTGCGAGCAGAAAGGACGTGTGTGATCTCCCAGTGAAATCTTCAGGGGCCTTGGTCACACAATCCCCGCTCCTCTATTTCCTGGCACTGCCCCATGGCAGACACCCCTTCACCCTGGGCCCAGGAACAAAGAAATGATGGAGCAGCAGGGAAGCTGGCCTGTCCTGGGTGTGTAGTTTGAGGAGTAAGCATACGTAGGAATCCAAGGAGGTTTGTGGTTGTGTTTTTGAAAGTCCTGACTCTGATTCTTCTTTTTTACTTCCTTTTCCTAAAAGCAGAGTGCAGACATTAGCATCCAGAGGGCGGACTGTTCTGGAAAACTGAAGTTTTACTGAATTATCTGTGAAGAGATGCACAGAAACTGATTTGCTTCCAGCAAGAAAAACTCAGTTGGAAGCTATAAATAAGGCATTTCTAGTAACTGTCCAAATACCTTTGCTCTTTTATGAGGTGAATTTCAATGACTTAGAAAAGTCATATACAAAATATGGAGAACGGTAACTTTTTTATTGACAGAGAATATATAAAAGCCCATATGTAGGCTACTGTATCATTTTAGACTGTCAGTTTATAGTCTAAAAAGAACACAGCTTCATTTCCAAGCCAAATGTAAAACAGGATGTTTCGCTTAAGATAGTTTTGACTGTTTATCTTGTCTTCATGCTCTGTATCTTGAAGACATTTCAATTACAGCCTTCTTCTAAGAGTCAACAAAACATAACACCGGAAAAGTATAGAAACTAGAAAACTTATGGCGCTTTTCTGCAGGGCCTTTTATGTACTATGATGCGCAGGAGTTCTGAGAAATCAACTCAATGTCAAAACAGTAACTTTGATACCCACTCTAATATATACATTTATAGTTTAACATAAGGTACACAAGTTGACTATTTTCCTTGACAATTTCAAATCCATGAATAGTTACAAGTACTCAGGAAGCAATATGTGCTGGAGAATATTACTACCTTCTTTTAAGATCGAACTTTCTTTTCAGTAAAATTGAAATATTATTCAATCAGCCTATTGTTTGTTGAGATTTCAATGCCATGTTCAGAGAACACCCAAGCAGAGAATTATGTTAACAAATGCATTTCTTTTGTGACTGACGACACAGATTTAAATTGAAGTGGGAGTCATTGTCAGGAATGTTTTCCGTGTTTGAGGTAGGCAGTGTCTAAAACGGCACCCTGGAATGGGATGTCATTTCTGAGGTCAAGTTACAAAAAGACTGTGAACTTCATCTTGCTCACGTGTTGGGAAGGAAGCCAGCTGCTCTGTTTAGAAGCTGTCCCATGGAAAGACCCACGTAAACAGTCTATTCCTGGGGGCAACACATTTAGCAACAGGGTTAGAAAGTCCAGTTAAAACCATTAATCACTAAATGACAAAAGGTGGGGACCAATTTTTTAAATGTCCCATATTGTTACAGTGTGGGAGAAAGCCACAATCCCCACTCTGCAGTTTGGGGATGGGGGTGGGGTGAAGCCAGGTGGACTAGCCTTTGTTCTTTTCGTAACAAGGAGATAGGAGGGGCCTTACCCAGAGGGTAATGAAAATAATGACAGTTCAGTTCCTCTATTCCTACTGAGAGGGGACTCCAGTGTTGGAAAATTTGAGTTCCAGTAACAGCTAATCAGCTTAGTCTCAATGTAGGTAAAAAGCTCTTGTTTCAGGAACTGGAGGGATGACTCACCTTGCCTCAGGTAACTCTGAGCAGTTCCACCTTTGTGCCTCCGGAGTCCTGCATGCCTTCAAGATAGTATCAGCTCCTCCACCCAGGACAGAGAGACCTCCACCCAGGATACAAAGAAAGAATGCTGCAGCTTTGATCTCCTTAATGTTTTCCCTGAATCCTAAAGACTGTCAGACCTGCTGTCTTCTCAGATCTCAGACCATCTGAATAAAGCACCCATCAAGATTCAATCTCTGTATCTGCTTATTGGGTCCGGTTTCACTACAATCAATTCCTGATTATCCTAATTATTGGCCAGGACCTCTACAAACTCAGTCCCCATCTGTTTCAAAGTACCTGAAAATCTATTCTGAGAAACTTGTATTTTAGAATAAGGCAAACTCTTTTCCATGGATCCTTTAGAAGATGGAACAAGTTTGCAAATGCATCAGAGTAATACAATGACTGTCTCTAAATGACCAAAAACATATTTGGCTCAAGAATTTACTTTTTTTTTTTTTCAACAATATTTTAAGATAACACTCAGGATACAATAAAAGTATCTCAGCCAAGCAATCAGTTTGTTCCCCAATATCTAATTGTTTCCAGGGTTTTGTTCAGAAATAACCATTGCTTTTGGAAAATCAAAGGGAAATTTTTTGTCTTTTTCATTTGTCATTAAATGATCACTTTGCTTTACCATCTATCTCTGTTCCTTTCTTTTTCTTTCTTATTCCTATTTCCCCTGTTTCCTTTTCCCTTCTGAGTTAAGAAACTCCAAATGTCTTTTCTTATGCCACCCATGAATGTATCTCTTTCCCTTATTCCTTCTTACCCTTCTCCTTCACAATCCTTCACCTCCTTAATTCCTTCTTTGTTACTTTCCCTTACACAATCCTTCTTCAACTGTCACAGACTCTCTGTGACTTACTTGAACCCTCTGCAACCATCTTAGTCTATTTTAGTTTGCCCTTTTAACTTATCTAGGAAAAAAAAAAACAACTTTCCATTCTATTCCCTTTGCCATTATTTTCCCCTTTTATTCCTAAAACTGTGACTGGAGAAACCCTGGTTCTTCTCACCAGTGCAGTAAAGAATTACAGATCAGCAAGCCAGTTAGCATGCATGCAAAATTTATTAATGAATGAGAGAGCAAGAAGAAGGGTGGCCCAAGGCCGGGGTGGTAAGCTTGCCCTAGTGTGGCCAGACCTGGGGTAGGGGCAGAGGGCTGGGACCCAAGGGCCAAGCAAGCAAGTAAGCCCTTCATTCTGAGGATTTACATAGTTGGTGGGATGAGAGAGAGGAAGTTACTTACTGAAAGGGTGGTGTCAGCTTTCCAGGACAGAACCTGGATACCTGAAGGTTTGAATGGGCTTGCTTCTTCCTTCAGGCACTATGGGCCCTTCCCACCTTTATAGCCTTGGGATGCCTTTCTGGCTTTGGGATGTAAACACCTCAAAAGGTTTTTCTTCCCATGTAGAGGAAACAATACATAGAATTCCAAGGATTTCTCTCCTCCCTGGCTAGCAGCATTTCCTGTGGTGTTAGAGCACCTGGCGATATTATCACTGCTGGGTCTCCCTCTGCTTCCTGTCTCATGTAACAAAACCATATATTCCTTTCCAATTTTAATTAGAATTTTCAGTCTTTTTTTTTTTTTTTTTTTTTTTAAGATTTTATTATTTCCAGAGAGAGGGGAAGGGAGAGAGGGAGAGAGAGACATCAGTGTAAGGTTGTCTTTCACCTGCCTCCCGCTACAGACTTGGCTGGAGACCTGGCCTGCAACCTAGTTATGTTGCCCTGGCTGGGGAATCGAACCAGCGACCTTTGGGTTCGCAGGCCGGCGCCTTATCCACTGAGCCACCAGCCAAGGCCAGAATTTTAAATTCTTAATGACAACTAAAATAATTAGCATTCTTTAAATTGACAAACTTACAAATGAATGCATTTCATAAACTTCAGAAACATATTTCTTTTTCCCCCTCTGGCAAATACACTTACGTGTTTATTCCGAATGAATACTGCATTCCTTTAATGTGCTCAAAAGTGAGCTGTTTCATTACTTAGTGAACTTTTACAGAGGCTCCAGAAGAGATGGGGAAGATACCAAGCTATGCTTGTAACATCCACTTAACAGTCTTGGGGGCATTTCCTTGCCCTCCTTTTCCAACCTTTGTTACTTTCTGGCAACATCAGCCCAGCTTTTGGTCACAAAGCTGACTTTTAAAAGACCTTGTCCTATTGGGTCTTCAGGATCTAACCCAGGGTACTGTCTCATCGGATCCCTAAGTTTTTGTAAAAAATGGGGCGAGTGTCTCCTCTTTCTCTAGCGGGATTTCAAATGCTTTGGACACGTTTTAGGAATCTGGGAACAGATTTTCTCATTCCTCTAATTAGTAAATCCCTAAGGTCCTGCGTTTGAGTTCTGTCTCTAGCTTCACTGTTTCTCTCTCCTGGATCTGTGCTGGGGAACTTCTTTTCTTTGGTTCAGTTGATATAACCCTGGGGCCGGGAGGGTGCCGTCTTTCCCAGATAACCATAGCTGCTCTCCTAACCCTTCCCTTCTCCTCACCAGTAAACAGTATATTCCTAATAGACATGATCTCAGCCTAAGTATAGAGGCTGGGTCCCGAGAATTGGTCTAATTGTTCTGCTAAGCCCAAGAGGGTCTTTGAGTGCTTTCATCTCCTTAAAGCTCCTGTCCTCCTTGCTGATAAAAGGGCATTTACAAATCCAATTTGCCCTCCTCCAATAGGAACTTCTCAGAGGGGAAACAGCTGTTGTTTGGAGGGAATGGGGAAGTTTTCAGTGTCCTTTGTGCATTGTTCTAACCACTGTCTTAAATTTTGAGAGGAGGAGCAGTTGGTTTAGTCTCCTCCTTATTTTCACTGGTGTCCCCGATCACTCCCCAATAGTCCCTCTCTTTCTGCAGGGTTGATAGCTTATTCACAGAGACACAGTCTTCATCTGACCCAAATTGGGGCCAAAAGAACTGAGGACCCCAGAGTGGTTCCTCGGGCCAGATGAGGCAACAATACTTTCCTGTGTCCGGGGACTCTCTCTCCAATGAGCTAACATTCCCCCTGGTGGACTATGGGGCAGAATGTCCCTGGGGTCCTCCTTGATCCCACTCCCTTTAGCTTCCCTAGGCCTAGAATTCTTATTTCCCATCCTTAGTCCATTCCTGTGTCTGAGTTCCTGGTGCTAACTGTCACATGCTCATTTGTGTAGCCCCTTCTTTGTTGTTCAGTTTACTCAGAAACTTCTTGGTTCCTTTGCTGTCTGGCCTAGCGGTTAATAATTACCCACTGTGGCTTAGAGAGTCACTTTCTAGTTTGTTTCTCACATACACATGATATACAATTAACATCTTATTTATCTTTTAAATAATTCAGCAATTAGGACTGGTTAAATAATAAACACTACAGTGGCCATGCAATGCAATACTGTGAGGCTGATTAAAATAATGAGGTAAATCTGAGCGTGCTATTTGGTGAAATGATATCATTAAGTAAAAGAAGGGGCAGACAGCTATGATGACTTCAGTGGACTCCACTTGGGCACATGCGCTGGTCGTGCATACACTTTGTTTTTCCACCCATCTCTGCCCCTGCCGACCATCAGCTTGGTGTCTGTGTCTATGGGTCTGTTTCAGTTTTGTTTTACTCCTTCGTTTCGTTTTGTTAGATTTCACGTGTAAATGAAATCGCATGGCATTTGTATTTCTTTGTCTGACTTTTTCTCACTTGACAGTGGAGGCTTCTCCCTGAAGCGCAGTTTGCATGATGGGTCCTTGTGTAGAAATAGCTGCTAGGTTCTGTTTGTTTAAAATTTGAGTACAGTTAGTCACCGGGAGCCCTTCTTAGTGGGTAGAATTCTTTCTCAGAGTTCACAGTCTTCTATCCATTTTGAGTTTATTTTTGTATATAAGAAAGTGGCCCAATTTTATTTTATTTTTGGTAAGTATCCACTTTTTCCCACCACCCCTTACTTTCTTCACCCCATTGTATATCCTTGCCTCCTTTGTCATCAGTTAATTTACCATATACAAGAGGAAATATTTCTGGACTCTGTTTTATTTCATTGTTCTATTTAACAGTTTGTATGCCAGTACCATACTGGTTTGCTTATTGTAGCTTTGGGGTATAGTTTGCAAGCTAAAGTAGCATGATGCTTCTCCAAAGACCTCTTTTATTTTAAATTACAGGGAAAAATTAATAATAGGAAATCAGAATTGGAAAGGGGAGAAAGTGGAATCTGATTCATTAACAGAGAAAACAAAGAATTAGGAATCCCCCACCACCACCAAAAAAAAAAAAAACACTGGTGGAGACACCACATCTAGAACTTGCAGTCAGTGACTTCATGACTCACACAGCTCTATAACTCTGTAGACAAAAACAGAACAATGAAATACAGGGAGAAGGTGCTGGAAACCTACAGATATGGGCTCTTTATTCACTTGGATTTTGACTTCACTTTTCTTTACTTGTTACTTTTCTTCAAATTACATTTGCTACTCCTGGAACATTTTCCCTCCTCCGCATCTTTGCACATGTGCTTTTGCTGCCCATACGGTGTCCTTCTCACCTTGCCCAGCTTTTCTGATGAGCCACCCCACCTTCACTAGGCAGGTATAAAATGTCCCTTCATTGTGTACTTCCATTGCTTTATTCAAATCTTACCCCATTTTATTTGTTATTTTAGTTTATTTGTTAGCCCCTTTGATATATAAGTTGCTGATGGAGTCACCTTGTCTTACCCATGAGGTCTAGCCCACTGTCCCATAAGTGCTATGGAAGATGGACAAATACTGATGAAAGACTGAGATACACTCCATCCACTTCTATAAGGTTCAATGGGCTTCAAGTACCTAATAGAGAAAATCGTATATTTGTGATTCCGGGAATACACCACTTCTTTTTAACCATAGATTCAGAGGAGGCTTAGCTCACCTTTGCCACCAAGAAGAAGGTTCTGAGCCAAGTACAAAAAGTAAGGGAGCCTCACTTGCTCCTTTCTAGTACCTGGGAGTCCCCTGCTGCCCAGAAAAATAAACTGTAACCTCTCCCCAAGCCAACCGGGCTGCACCTTCACAGGCAACCTTAAAAAACACCTTCTATCATTTCCTATACTAGGTTGTCATTGCCAGCTGCTTTTGTCATCTCCCTTCTGAAGCAGCCAAGCCCTCTTTCTGGGTTTTCATTTTATCTGTTGGTACCACTATGCTCCAAATCATCCTTAGTCAAACCCTCCCTGCCCGGCTTTCAGCAGGATTACTGTCACGTACTGAACTTTCCTCATGTGCCAGTCACCATGCTAAGCTCTTCACATGGGTTACACACCATTTAACCTCTGTGGTCATTTGAGTGAAAGGAAAACTGAGGCTTGGGATGATTAGGTCACTTGCTGTAGGCTGTAGGCACTGGGCGCAAAGCTGGGATTTGCACCAGGAAATCTGGCTGCGGAGCTCAGAACCGGTTGCTTCCTTCCAAGCCACTGCTTCTCCATCCAGCCTGAGTCCCCCTTTCAAAGCGACCGCTGCCGAAGTTCAGCTCCTCGTCGCTCACTTCATGCTGAACTTGAGGATCGTAGTCTTAGTGTGTTCCTCACGCCCTGCCTCTCATTCTACAGACACCTGATGTTTCCCCTTTACAGTTTCATTAATTTGGCCTACGGGTTTCCTGACGTTAAGGAGTCTTTCTAGATTCCTGGACTTTTAATTTTTTCTTTTATGGACATGGTTTCCCTTTTTTTTTTTTCCCTTCAGTATTCCTGGGCTTTTGACTCATTCATTGTACAGATAATGAACAATTAATTTCAAGGATGCCATAGTGCCAAACTCTTAATACCCTCTTCCACCGCAATTTTGAAATAAGAATTACAAGGTATTGGCTACCTACACCAACAATACCAACAATGAGTATTTTGTGAGGGGTGAAATATGAGTATGGAGAATAATTATTGGATAAGCTAACATTGTAAGAGTTAATACAGTGACTTGAATGTTAATTTATGTCTTTCAATTATTTTACTAGCAAAATGCATTAGCGAATATTACTGACTGAATACAGATTGAATAATTAGTTGTTCACTTTGCTAATATTTAACCTAACATCTTTCAGCAAATAATTTCAAAGAAATGAATAGTATACACTTGGGGAGCATTTTGATTTGATCTTTATTTTAATCTCTCTAGAAGATACATTTCAATACACTTGAGTACTCTGTACTAATTCTTCCCCACTCCCCAAAGTTTCTTCTCACTCCCATCACATATACCAAGGTGGCTCCAAATTTCTCACCTCTAGCCAGAAAAAGGGAGGGGCTGTAGGAAAGAAGCGAACAAGTGGGAGGCAGAGACGTCTGACCTCCCATTGGCAGGCCCCACCTGCCTCTCCTGGCTGCTGAGAAAGGTTTACTTCAGAGGCAGAAACCAACTCATCAAGACCTCGCTGGTTCTCAGGTTGCACCAACATACCATCATGTGGTCTATTTTAAAGCACCGTTGGTTAAAGTTGTTTACCTAACTTGTGTTTCTTACAGACTTACTCCAAAGGAAAGAAGAGAATAGTGAACATGTAAAAACTGTGTTTTTTAAAAATTGTTTGTGCTGTTACAGTTGTTCCCAATTTTTCCCTTTTCCCACACCTCTCTCAGCTCCACCCTCTCCCCTCCCTCAGGCAGTCCCCAGGTCATTGTCCCTGTCAGTAGGTCATGCATAAATATTCTTTGGTTAATCCCTTTACCATCTGTGCTGTTTGATGCATATCTTAAGAAATATCTTCTTGGTGTATGTATTGTGGGGCCTGAAAAGTAGAACCGAATGTTCCATAATTTGGAACTTGACTTTTGAAGTTTAGTATCAAATATGGTAATTTTTATTAAAAATACACAAAACAATGTGAGCTTTGGTGGTGTTTACTACTCACCAGTAAACCTGCTCATCACTGAAACCCACCCTACTTTCAGAAAAAAGCAGCGCTCAAAGTAGTTTGACAAGTTTCCACTAATGACATTGATAAATCTCTGATGGTAGTTAGCTGGTTCTCTCAGCAAACAGTAATGCTGCTTCATTTGTTTTGCCTGTTAACATACTTCTCCAAGGAGGGGGAATTGGTTGATATATTTTCAAAATTTCAAAATTTAAAAAAATCTCAGGAATGATTTTTGAGACTTCGAGCTAATTCCAAGTTAACCAAAAAAAAAAAAAAATGTTTCAAAGTACCGGGTACCTTATTTCTCTAGAAAGAGTACATCAAGGTTTAATTTCAATGATTCATGGCTTTAAGTTGAAGTATTATAAATATATCTAACCAAGAATAATGGGGAAGATTCTTCATAATAGGCTTCAAATAGGAAGAAAATGTTACTTAAAAAAGCATGGGAAGAAGGCTAAGAATATAAATATTGGGTGAAAAAACTCAGGGAGCACTCTAAAGTATACTTTGTTCTCTAAAAGAAAGATTTATAATTTCATAATTTTTTTAAGTTTTCTGCTTAAAGGGAGTAAATGTCTATTGAGAAAAGCTTGAGAAATATAGAGATAAATAAATGAGAGCCAGATTCCACTACTCAGATATGATTGCTGTTAATAGTATGGTTATCTTTCAAAATTTCTTAAACTCCCTGAGTTTCACTTTCCTTATTCATCAGATGAGATTAACAATAATATCAACCTCCTGAGCTTAGTCTGAGAATTACTTAGGTACAACATGTGAAAGCTTAATGTTTGGTACAGAGTAGGTAACCTGTACCTACTCTGTTATTATACTTCAGTGCATATAGCCATTTTTCTCTTTCATAAATCAGGGTGATACTTACCTTTTATATCCTGATTTATTCATTGAAAATATGATCATCCGTTTAGTCATTAAAATTCTATTTATAACATATTTTATCAGCTTCATAGAGTAGTATTTCATGCTGGAGACCCGTGATTCTCAACTAAGTGCAATTTTATACCCTATGGACATTTTGCAATGTCTAGAGACATCTTTGATTGGCACAGCTGGGGGAGATGGAGTACTGCTGACATCTAATGAAGAGGTCAAGTCTGCTGCTAAAAATCCTACAAAGCCAAAAACAATCTCCCTCAACGAAGAATTCTCCAGCCCCAAATATCAAAGTGCTAAAATTGAGAAATCCAAGAATATATCAAAAAATTTAAAACCAAGCCATTTTTAGTAATGTATTATTATTATTATTATTATTGAGTTAAAATCCCAGTTGTTTATATTTGCTGAGGCTGTCCTATGGTCTACATGATATTTTACTTTAAATTGCATCAATATAAGTTGTTGGGGGTATGTGTCCATGTACACATTAGTGTGTGTGCGTGTAGACTTGCACTTGAGAGCATAATGCAAATCATCTTTAATCCACACCTAGGGACAATTAATTATCACTTGAAATGTTCTAAAAGGAATCAACATTGTAAGGGTAGATTATTTGGTACTAAAGCATTCTTATTGATAGCTACCCTAGAGGGTTTATTAATTAACATAAGCAGTATTAAAATTAATTTTTCATTTGTGTAGTAAGTGGCAATTAAGTGTTGATTAATGTGTCCTTGAAATATGCTTATTGATATCTACACCAGAGGGTGTCTTAATTAGCATAAGTGGTATTAAAAATAAATGAAATAAGCCAGTCAGAGAAAGACAAGTACCATATGATTTCACTCATATGTGGAATCTAATGAACAAAATAAACTAACAAAAAAGAAACAGATTCATAGATACAGAGAACAGAATGACAGCTGTCAGAGGGGTGGGGGGTTTGGGAGGCTGGGAGAAAAAATGAAAGGATTAAGCAAAAAAAAAAAAAAAAAACTTTTTAAAGAAAACCCCCATAGACACAGTATGGTGATTACCAGAGGGAAAGGAGGGTGGGGGGAGGTGGAAGAGGGTAAAGGGGATAGAGGATGATGGAAGGAGACTTGACTTAGGGTGGGGAACACAATATACAGATGATGTATTATAGAATTGTACACCTGAAACCTATATCATTTTATTAACCAATGTCACCCCAATCCATTCAAATTAAAGAGTTTTAAATTAAAAAATAATTTAAAAGTCTTGAGATAACTCAAAAGAATGATTTTCATTGGTGCAATGAGTGATGTTTCCTCTAAGTGATTAATTAGGAGTCAGTTACAAGAGTCATTGATCTTGGATGCCTGAGGTGTAGGAGTAGGCAGAGCCCAGGAGTCCAATGCCGCCGGTAAGGTATTTGAGCTCAAGTCCTTTTGGTCATTAATCCCTTCCTCCATGGCCAAGCCTGACGCCTGTTGGACTCACCACTCACTACCGCCTGCAGACCATTGTTTTGTTGGCCTTTCAAGCAAAATGTTAGTGAAGGTACATGAAACAGAGAGCCAGCCTCTCTCAGAGAATCGTGGGGGGAATCCATTCAGACTGGTTTGGCAGAGGTATAACCTCAAAACCATGAGTCCCTCAATACTGTTGCTTAGGACAAAATGACTGACAGACACACAGACACATGCATGAAGGTGGAACTCAAAAGACCCATTTAGGGGGGAAAACTCAACAGAGGATCACCAGACTTTGGATTAGTCTAGACATTTCATAAATGTATGACTCGGGACCAGTTTCTTTGCTGAGCCTTTCCCTCATGAAATGATGACCATGTAGCAGAAGACCTGGCACATTGCAAGCCAGTTGGCCTTATTCGCATGCCTTTATACCCAACTCCGCTTTATTCCTTAGGACAAATTTTCAGAAATACAGTTTCTGGTCAAAATACCATTTTTGAATGTAACTTGATCAAGCATCCATATTTTTCTCAATAAAACACTAATTCGGTGATTTGATGATTTTCTTTTTCCTGGTTTTCTTCGCTATTTTTTTTTTTTTTTTTTAAGAGAAGATCAATCTTCCTTTTGTTCTTCTCTTTTGGCAGGAGTCAGCTTTTCTATTTGGTTTTAAGAATGTATCTTGGAAAAAGATAATAAAAAGAAGAACATACCTTGAGAACCGGTATTCCCAGTTCTTTCCCACTAGCCCTGGAGCATTCAAGTGGTATCACTCCCAGAGCCCTCCCACCTGGCCCCTGGGATGATTCTAGAAAAGTCTCACTTGTGTATAGCATGATTTTAGAGTTCCTGACACTGAGGGCAATAAATCCTGTACTTTGCCCTGAGTCGGGGGAGATTATTTGCATTTTATAACTAGGAAAACTTATACAGTTTTTCAAAGTCACAAAGCTAGTAATAAGTATGTTACTGTTTGTATGCCTATGTGTATGTATGTATATGTATAGTGATGTGTCAACGTAGGTTCATCACTTGTATCAATAGTAGGGGAGGCTGTGCATGTGTGGGGAAGGAGACTTTCCACTTGATTTGCTGTGAACATTAAACTGCTTTAAAACCTGAAGTCTACCTTTCTAAAGTGAATAGTAATACTCTATCATAGGCTTTGAGAAGAACTGAACACCATCAATATAGTCAGAACTCTTAGCACAAAGCCATGCATATAATAACTGCTCAAGCCATGTTTACCCTTGTTGTGGGAAAAAACATAAACAAAGGCAGGAATTGCTTAATCTTTATATCTCCATTCCCCATAATAATAAAATAACCTCATTTGTTTAAACAAAAGAGGGAAAGAAGGACACTCTGTGGGGAACATACTAGGGACTAAACCCAGGTGCCCTACCTCTAAATGCCTCTATGATATAAGTAGTTCTTCATTCAACAGACATGTATTGTTCACCTGCTGTGTGTGAGGCACCTTGGCTGGTGCTGAAATTACAGAGGTCAGTGAGAACCAACAGCCCAGGAGGCAGGAAGCCTACAACCAAGCATATGTGGTCAAGAGTCACAGAGAGGGAAGTCTACATCAGAGCAACTTCAGTCAAACAGTAACCATTTAAAAACATCAAGGGAGAAAAGATCTGCTTCACAATAACTTAATTTGCCTCCTTTTTCTTCACAGGGATAACATTCCTTTCCAAGAGAAGCATCATAATGATTCAGCTCATCTTCCGTTGTCATTCTTGACAGTATTCAGCATGAAATGGAGACATATTAGCTACAGCTCAGGGTAAGAAAGAATTTAAATTGAGATTTGTTGGTTTGAAGTTAAGTCTGATGATAGTTGGTGAGCTGAAATCTTTCTTTATGGGGACCTCAACTCTACCCGTTCAGTTTGCTTCAGATTTAGAATGCAATTCCTCTTTTTTATTTGACATTCACATTTTTCTTGAACCCATGTAATTTATTTTTATGATTGGCATCTTGGTTCGATTAATTTTTATCATTTACTCTCAGATCAGTTACATTATTATTTCCTGCCTTGAGATAGTACAATTTATGCTTAATTAATGAAATATCCTACCTATGCTAAATGATATTCATAGAGATTTGTAATAAAAGTATCAGAGAAATGAAATACATTGAGTTAATGTTAGAAAGTGATTCAAGATAAATTTTAGTCATGAGTAGCATTATTTTATATATTCACCCACCCTTAATAATACTGTTTGATTCCTATTACTTTTAAACGTTGTCACTACAACATCCGTTAATTAGTATAATAAATTATTTCTACTGGGTATTATAATCTCAAGAAGTTATTTCGCAGGACAAAATTTGATTCTATAGTCCAAGGATCATAAATATCTACAAAGAGGTGCTTAATTATTAAAATAACTCCTGGAAGAATACCTCTGGCTTTTAGCTTTTCAATTTAAGTTGAAATGTTCCCATTCTGGTGAAATTTTTAAAATATATGATAGAGCCTATTTATAATGCTGGCATTGGAAAAAAGGCTTATACTTAATTAATAAGCTTTAGGTTGAGAGAGAGAGAGACTGTGCTAAAGGAAATCTATTTGACCTTCAAACAGATTCCATGAAATATGAGCCATAATTTTGCTTTTTGATTACATAAAGCAACAGAGCCACCTGTTAATTTTCAGTAAGAAATACAAGTATCAAGCCAATCACAACGTTCTTATCAGTTAACGTCATCTTCCAAGAAAAAAAACCAAAAACATCTAATTAGGAAGTCAAACTGTTAGATCTTTTCTATCCTTTATGACAGTCCTTTAAAGTGAGTAAGGTTTTAGGAGTCCAATAGTAGCACTGTGTTTTTCCCCTCTTGAGGTTGGCCCCTCTAAGAGACCGCATGGCTGGCATAAACTTTTGGAAGACGAGACTTGGAAGTGTACAATGGTCTTTCTTGCATTGCACTTGGCAGTGTTCACAAGCACCCTCTGAAGTAGTTCCTATCCAACCCATTGTACAGATGTGGAAGCTGAAGCAGAGAGAAGGCAAGAAATCTGCTCATGTTTGAACATGAACATGGTAGAGCTAGACACATAAAGCCAGGCAGTCCACCTCTAGAGCCTACATTTAAATCATTGTCTGCCTCCCCTCACCTTGTTTTATGTCAACAGGATTCTAATGACTCAAGAACAGAGGTACAGGCAGGAAGCTCTTCTGTTGCACAGCTGGTCTCACTCATTTTGACAATTGACAATTTATCCAAGAGTTACTTCCTGTCAGCATTAGCAGCTCAGGTGAAGCGAGAAGTTTGAGGGCCACCGAATTGAAATTGGCCCCCTGACCACCATGGCTATCTGTGACACGGGCTACTCCTTTGTACAGGCTCACTGCTCCTTACCTGAACAGAACCCTCCTCACTTGCTACCTCACGACACTCAATCCTCCAAGGCTCAGCGGAAGGGGAGTCAGGGCCTATTTTAAAACATGATGTACGAACATACACGCCTACATAAAAGCTCATGGAGACAGGGCTAGTATTTTATATATATCTCTCTTCCTAGGATATAGCACACCAATTATTTGGCTTTAAAAACAGAGGCTGTGTAATGAACATTGTACAGTCATAAAATAGAGTTTGGATTTATTCTGGCCACTGGAATTCCTTTCGTAACTCGACAGTTCTGCTATACTTAATGCTGTCCACCTAAATGTGGGCATAGGGTTTGCAGATTACTGCGAGTATTCTTCTCCGGGTATTAGAAGACTCAGGAATTAAGAATAACTTAAGGAAATTTTCCATGTAAAATATTTGCAATTTGTATATAAAAGGTAGTAATACTAGTTGTAGAAAAATATAAAAATCATAAGACAGTCATGTCCTCTCACTGTAGCATTGATTTATTCCTTCTAGTCTTTTTAATAGATTTTGTAAAGCCATTAAAAAAATAGAAAAAAAATGGAGTAATAAGTCTCTTGAAAAAGCAACATATTTTAGTTAAAATTATACGTTCAAAAGAGAAAAGGAACTGTGAAATTATGTGGCACCCCAAACAGGAGGAATGAGGAAGGTTCTATTAAGTCAGCAAAAATGTATTGATTGACTGCTGAAGGCAAGATAAATATGATAGTAATGAAACCACCCTTGTGGCCTTGGAATCCTTAGCTCTCAGACGGTGATGAATAGCTGATTCCATTCATTCACTCATTCATTCATTCATCAAAGGACTGTGACTTGACATAGTATCAGATATTGGTTAGCCCCTAATAGATTAAAAAGAGCTTCGGAAGATATTTTCTCCTTTATCTAATAGGTTCCTCCAACAAAAATTTCCAACAACCTACTGGGCAAAAACAAATTAAGCATGATTCCTACCCTAATCATGGAGTAATTTTTTTCAGCCTCTGGGGTGGGGGTGTACCTTGCTGAAAAGTCTCACTTTTATCAAATTCAGGTTTGGCAGAAATCAAGATCTCATATAAAATTGGGAGTTAAAAATAATGTAAATTATACTAAATAAATTAATAAGTATATATACTTTAAATAATAAATAATAAATGTTCCCAAAAAAGACCTGCTTCTAAAACAAATCGAATTTGTAGCCTTAAAACCCACTTGCAGCCCTGGCTGGTGGCACAGTGGATAAGGCGCTGGCCTGCAAACCCAAAGGTCGTTGGTTCAAGTCCCAGCCAGGGCACATAACCAGGTTGCAAGCCATGTCTCTTGCCAGATCTGTAGCTGGAGGCAGGTGAAAGGCAACCATACATTGATGTTTCTCTCCCTCTCTGCCTCTCTCTAAAAATAATAAATAAAAAAATCTTTAAAAATTTTTTTGTTTAAAAGAAAAACCACCCAGTTGTATTATAAACCCTTCTCATTAATCACCTCTTATTCTTTGTTCAGGATACATTTGCCGGGTGATTGTTCTGTGGAGCAAAAATGGATTTCCCCACAGTTTAAACATCTTATAGGTCTTTCAGGTCTTCAAATTTTTTAACTGCCCTTACTTGCTTGATATGTCATGTCATCAACACTTGCATTCTTCTGTTTTGTTTTAACATGCAACACTGGCCTTGTCATAAATGATCACAGCGCTTGAGGGCAGTTTTCCTGATTTTGAATCTATAGATAAAGAGGGTGGAGCATCCACACACACAAATTCTCTCTCTGTAATATCTTCATATGTGCATACCTGGGATCTCCAAGAATGGGAAGCTAAATGTGGATTCATTAACAAGACTGTACTGAACCACATTTTTTTAAAAATCAGGGATATTCCTAATATATACAAGACCCGTTATCTCTGCAAAAATAAAAAATGGCCAATGCTGGTATGGGACAGAATCCTATTCTGTAATATTATTCTAATCCTGCTTCTGGGAGGAAATCAGTTCTCCTCATAAAATGCATAAGCAATTTTCTCACGATGTTTAATGGGGTTAATTAAGACTTGTTCTGAGAAACTAGTCAACTATCCTCCCAGCTGACTCTCACACAGTGACTGTTAGGAAACATGATTTTCTATTTTCCAACAAAGATTAGATAACCATTCACTTCCTTGTGGTTGGAAAATATGCTTAATATGATTCAATCTTCTTAAATTTATTGAGACTAGTTTTGTGCCCCAATATATATAACGATCTATCCTTGATAATGGTCCATGAGCACTTGAGAAAATTGTATATTCTGTCATTCTGTGATGGAAAGGTCTGTAAATATCAATTATGTCCATTTTGTCTAATGTATCACTTAGGACCAATATTTCCTGCCACTTTAGCCCTCCTGTAGCCTGACACCTCCTCCACCACAGCAGCATCCAGGCCATGACAAGTGTCTCTGCACTGTGTCTCTGTTTCCCACCTGCCCTCCTCCACCCTTGTCCCACCTCCCCTACTAATTCTGATATGCGTACCTTCCCATGTCTCAATGTGTGAGTCTCTCAGACATGTCTCTGTATTGAGCAGGGAATCCTTTGCTAAATTATAGTTGTTCCCTTTGTTGTAACTTTAAGGGGAGAAACCAAGAATTCTTCTCATTCTACCATTGTCACTCTTAGCAACTTTCTGACTATTGGGTTGAAATCCCAGGTATCTTGATACCAGGATGGAGAATTTCAGCTGGTGGACATGATAACATTGTCACTAATCAACCCATTGGCATACTGATATATGAATTAGTCTTTTGTAAGTTATAAAAGTGTATGTTAATTCTAAAGTTGAGTCCATGTATACATATACATGATAATATAATCAGTCCAGTGGCTTTACCTAGATACTAACTCTGTCCTTGGTACTTCACTGTTGATTGTCAATGACTTAAATAGAGTTAGAGTAAAAAAAATTCCAGATGACACTATTGATAAAATCAAAACTTAAAAAAATGTACATAAACTAAGATGAACCAAGAATGCACCAATAAAAAATGGATAAATGTAAGAAACAATTGCACAAATACAGGAAGATGTGACTGAGTAGCAGTAGTTATAATAATAATTTCAAAATCCAAGGAGCCTTGATCAAAGATAAGCTTAGTATTGGTTAAAAGTAGGACACAGCAAATATGGAAAACTATTATGAACTCAAAGTATATTAAAATGTAGTTAATATTCAGTCAGTTTTTATTTTGCTCTGTGGTTCCTCCCAATCATCAGTTGTGTATGTTGGAAGTGCATGCCTGAACTTACAAGGTTTTACTGAAATAAATTCTCCACAGCAAATGTTTAAGAAAATATTTCTTATAGAAAGTCCTTAATAGAGAATTTCATGTTCATGATTTGTTTTAAATTCTAAAAGGGGAAAAAGGGAGAACTTATACAAAAAGTTGTTAT
Organism: Noctilio leporinus; assembly: GCA_004026585.1. Taxonomy (NCBI): domain Eukaryota; kingdom Metazoa; phylum Chordata; class Mammalia; order Chiroptera; family Noctilionidae; genus Noctilio; species Noctilio leporinus. Next base: position 198,884 of record PVIW01001139.1, read on the forward strand.
TATTATTATTATTATTTTACCATATGAATAATGGTCTTGAAAAGTGTCTCTTAATCTCAGGTCGCTTCAGCCTGACAGTCCAATAACTGAATCAATAATCTCTGATATTAGATGATAACTAATTCTTGTCTGCATCATACCTCTGTTAAAAACATTGACTTAATTCCATAGACAGCTTCCTAAAGTAAAATAAAATTAAGATCACCTAATAAACTACTGAGGAAACTGCCAACTTTGACAAAACCAATCTCAGTATGGCAGAGAAGGGATTTTTTTTTTTTCCATCAGGGAGAAGGACTTTCATTCTACCCTGAATATAGGAAAAGTTCTACAAAACTGGAGTTCCATGAACTACTAATTTAACAGATAAAAACCAACTCTCAGATGTTTCATGCTTTTTACAGCGAAGGATTCCTTTGCCTCCAGCTATATTCAGCAAACCTCAGATTGCAAAAGGCTCCCCAACATAAATGAACTAAGAAAATTACAGGAAAGTCAATTTGCTTTCCTACCTGGCACCTTTTGACTTCTGGGATGAAGAAACTGACTACAATTTGCTATGAAGTTATGGATTCAGCTATATGAATGCAAGTTCCAGTAATATATCTTAATGGAAAGATGGGAAGTTATTGCTGGCATCCTCTCCTTCCCCATTCGAAACCAAAAGGCTTGTCCAGCTATACAGTTTTTCATGAAATAGGGTTCTTCTCTATGTCTATATTTGGAGCAGGCCATAAGCATAATAAATGCGATCTGGAATGAGTTGTAAACCACACTAGAAATTCTGAAACTGCACAATTTTAAAAGTTATTACATTTTGATCTCATCTTTGAACTTCAAATAGTTGTTTTATTCCCAAAGGATCTTGCTAGGACTAGGAGAGACCTGCAGGAGGCAGCAGAAACCACTGGCAAACTAAATTTCTAAAGGCTAGATAGGTATAAGTGGCCAGCTGAGCCCACAGGTTCTAGAGTCAGAACTCGCTTCAAAGGAGTGTGCCCCTTCCTAGCCAATACTTAAATCTCCCTGAGTCTCAATTTATCCACCTGTGAAATGTTACAAAAATATTACTTATGTTAGAATAAATGGCATTACATATTAATATAAATAATAAATGCATATATTTTATTTCTGTAGAAACTAAGTGATACAGTGCCTAGTTTCCTTTGCCATCTGTCAAAGTGCCTTTCATACAGCAAATGATCAACAAATAGAAGTGATTGTCATCATCATTATTAGCATTATTATACTCAAGAGTTACTAAACTAACATTAGCTCCGTAGTTAAAAGTACAATCTGTGAAGCTAGACTTCAGGGGACAAATACACCTTTTCCTAGTGATCTTGGAAAAGTTACTAAGACTTTCTGTTGTCATTTATCTTATTTGTAAAATGAGGATATGATGATACTTAACATATATAGTTTCATAGGGTTAAATAAGTTAAATAAGAAGTGTTTAGATTTTCAATAAATGGTACTAGAATTGGACAGTCAGATGCCAAATAAAGTATATGAATCTAGATACAGAATTTACACTCTTCACAGAAAATAAACTCAAAATGGAACCTAAATATACAACAAAACTATAAGACTCCTAGAAGATAAGAGGAAATCTAGATGACTTTGAATTTGGTGATGACTTTTTAGATGCAACACAAAAGGCACAGTCTATGAAAAAAATAACTGATAAGCTGGACTTCATTAAAATGAAAAATTTCTGCTCAGTAAAAGACATCAAGAAAATAAATAGGTAAACCATTTTGCCTAAAATAAACGATTTTCAAAAGGCGTTTCTGAGAAAGAACTGTTATCCAAAATATGCACATCATTCTTAAAACAACCCAATTAAAAGATGAGCCAAACATCTTAACAGACAGCTTACAAAAGAAGATATACAGATGGCAAATAGGCACCTGAAAAGATGCTCCACGTTATATGTCTTCAGGGAAATGTGAATTAAGCAAAAGTGAGATACCATTATACACCCATCAGAAAGGCCAAAATCCAAAATACTGCCACTAAATGCAACAAGGATGTGGAGTGACAGGAACTCACATTCATTGCTGGTCGGAGGATAAAAAGCCACTTCAGAGGATCATTTGATGGTTTCTTATAAAAAGCATACTACATAATCCAGCAATTGCACTCCTTGGTGTTTGCAGAAAGAAGCCGAACATGCATGTCAGCACAAGTACCTACACATGGATATTTACAGCAGGTTTAGCTGTCATTGCCAAAACTTGGAAGCAACCAAGATTTCCCTCAGTAGATAACAGGATAAACTTGTGTATATCCAGACAAAGGAATAATATTTGGAGCTAAGAAAAAATGAGCTATCAAGTCATGAAAGAATATGGACGAAACTTAAATGTATATTACTAAGTGCAAGAAGCCAATGTGGAAAAGCTACATGCAGTACGATTCAAAATATATTACGTTCGGGAAAAGGCAAAGCTATAGAAATAATAAAAAGACCAGCGGTTTGTTCTCTGTATCTATGAGTCCAATGATTGACAAATGGCAGGAGGGTTGTGAGGATGGGTGAAAAGGGGGAAGAGACCAATATATGCAAATTGCTCATTATAAAGACAGTTACAGGAACGTAAAGTACAGCATAAGTATTATAGTCAGTAATATTGCAATAACTATGTATGGTGTTGGATGGTTACTAAACTTATCAGGGTATTTGTTTTGTAAGTTATATAGATTTCTAATCACTATGTTGTACACCTGAAAATTATATACTATTTTATGTCAACTTTAATTGCAAAATTAGAAAACATGGGGGAAAAGACCAGAGGTTGCTAGAGGTTCAAAGGAGGGAGGGCTGAATAGGCAGGGAACGGAAGAGTTTTTGGGCAGTGAAGCTACTCTGTATAATAACATAATGATGGATCCATGTCATTACCCATTTGTCCAAACTCACAGAAGGTACAATGCCAGGAGTGAGACCTAATGTAAACTATGGACTCTGGGTGGTGATGCTGTCAATGCAGGTTCATCTACTGTAACAAATACATCACTCTAAGCGGGGAAATTGCTAACAGGGAAGGCTATACCCGTGTGGGAGCAAAAGGTATATGAGAAATCTCTATAGCTTCCCCTCAATTTTGCAATGAACCTAAAACTTCTCTTAAAAAAAAATAAAGTCTTAAACTACAAAAACGTGCTCAGAACAGGGGCTGGCAAGGCACTATATAAATATCAATTGCTACTACTAGCAGGAAGTAGTACTGAGTTGGAAAAATACAAAATCAGATGCAAATGAATCCACTTGCCTTTGAACTAAGCAAGCCAGGGGAAAAAAAAAAAAAAAAAATCAGTGTCACATTTCCTTAGCTTGAAAGTGACTTTTGAAGACTGTTTTTCCTGGCCATGTGCAACAAGCCATGAAGATGGGAACAGGTGTGAAGAAAAGATCCTCCTACCACCTTCCAGCAAAGAATGGTCCAACACAAAATGGGTTCTAACTCCAGCCCACACCTGCACCAGCAAGGCCTCCCCCACCTGCCAGCTTCCGGACAGGGGCAGAGATGGCCCTTTCTTTAGAGCGGGTGCTCTCAGTTGACATCCTGGGAATCACCCCTAGAGGCACAGTGAGAACCCCCAGCTCCCCACAATCTCTCATTCAGCTTAGACTATACCGATGTATCTATATACATAGAGATGACTATATAGATGTATCTGGATAAGAGCCCCAACTAATATTATATGTATGTTATTCTATTCCTATTTAGACTAATATATCCTCACTTTACAACAGGAAAACTGGGCATCTAACAGGAACGCTAAATGACAGCAATGGGTCAAGCCACAGTTTATATGATCCCACAAACAAAAGGAACAAGTCTAGATTCTCCTTCCAAAGATTCAGAAAAACCTACCCGGTCCCAGAAATTCCTCCTCTGAAGCCTTCGTAGGCGTGGTTTCTGGAACTGATGAATAAATATATTCTTTCCAGCCCAGCCCGCCTTCTGCCTGGAATATTTTGCCCCTGCTGTTGATACCTGTTCAGACAGCCCCTGAGCGGCCAGGAGAATCTTGCATCTCAAGATTTGAGCGTTTTCCATAGTGTGTTCTGTATGCTATTTTTGTGGAATTTTCTAGATATGTTGTACCAGGAAACTCAAATTAAGTCACTAAAGTCAGCTAGTTATATAACACCCATTGTGGGTTTGCAGTGCAGATTACGGATTCAAATCTTCAGCTTTTGTGATTACCCAGTTGATGACTTGTGTGACTTGGGACCATCAGAGTTTGAGGACCTGGCTGTTGCTTCCTGTCTTTTGCACATACTGTTGAAGCAGCTAAACTCTTTCTGCATTTAGTTATTTTTTTATATATCTGTGGACTTTGCTTTTGAATCTGAAAATATCTTTCTTTCTTTCTTTCTTTTTTTTTTTTAAGAGAACACCATCTCAGAAAAAACACCATGGGGGGAGCTCCTTTCCGTTATTTATATAACATTCTATAAACAAGCCAAGGCAAGAGGAGGCTACTCCCCTGAAGAAACCATTCTGGTAAGAGAAGATTCTATGATTTGTAAAGCAAAGAAAGTAGGTGGAATCAAAGGATGAAGGGGGCCAACCTTCATCCTTTCCGGGATATCTGAAAGTTAGTAATGCAAGGTCATCAAATAATGTGTAAGTTAATTACAGTGCACTTTTAACAGACAGTGGTTTTTTAAAATTATTTTATTGTTGTCTTACATTTATCCCATTTTTTCCCCCATTGCTCTCCCCTGCCCCACCCTCTCCTCCCCTCTCCTAGAGTCAATCCCCACAGGTTGTCCATGTCCATGGGTCATTTATACTAGTTTCTTGACTAAACTGTTCCCCTTCTTTGTGTAATTCTTCCCCTTCCCCCTCCCCTCTGCACACTGAAAGTCTGTTCCTTGTTTCCATGCCTCTGGTTCTATTTTGCTTGTTTATTTTGTTCATTAGTCTCCTGTATTAGGTGAGATCATATGGTATTTGTCTTTCACTGACTGGCTTATTTCACTAAGCATAATACTCTCCAGTTCCATCCATGTTGTTGCTAAAGGTAGGAGTTCCTTCTTTCTTTCTACTGCATAGTATTCCATTGTGTAAATGTACCACAGTTTTTTGATCCGATCATCCACTGAAGGGCACTTCGGCTGTTTCCAGCACTTGGCTATTATAAATAGTGCTGCTATGAACATAGGGGTACATAGGTTCTTCTGAACTGGTGTTTCAGGATTCTTTGGGTATAGACCTAGCAGTAGAATCACTGTGTCAAAAGGTAGTTCCATTTTGAGTTTTTTAAGGAAATTCCACACTGTTTTTCAGAGTGGCTGCACCAGTCTGCATTCCCACCAATAGTGCACCAGGGTTCCCTTTTCTCCACATTCTCACCAACACATTTTTATTGTTTGTTAATGATTGACATTCCGACAGGTGTGAGGTGATATCTCATTGTGGTGTTAATTTGCATCTTTCTGATGGCTAGTGATATTGTGCATTCTTTCATGTGATTGTGGGCCCTTTGTATATCTTCCTCAGAGAAGTGTCTGTCCAGGACCTTTGTCCATTTTTTAATTGGGCTGTCTGTCTCCCTGGTGTTGAGTTGTATAAGTTATTTATGTATTTTGGAGATCAAACCCTTGTCTGAGATATCATTGGCAACTATGCTTTCCTGTACAGTTGGTTCCCTTTTAATTTTGCTAATGTTTTCTTTAGCTGAGCAGAAACTTTTTAGTTTGATATAGTCCCATTTGTATATTTGTTCCTTTATTTTCCTTGCCCTTGGTGAAGTATCAGTGAAAATATTGCTGCATCGGATATCTGAAATTTTACTGCCTATGTTTTCCTCTAGGACTTTTATGGTGACATGGCTTATTTTTACCCATCTTGAGATTATCCTGGTGTGTGGTATAAGTTGGTGGTCTAGCTTGGTTTTTTTTGCAGTTCCCTGTCCAGTTCTCCCAACACCACTTGTTGAAGAGACTATTTTCACCCCATTTTATGCTTCTTCCCCCTTTGTCGAATGTTAATTGATCATAGAGTCCTGGATTTATTTCTGGCTTCTCTATTCTGTTCCATTGATCTATATGTCTATTCTTTTTTTTTTTTCCTTTTAATTTTATTGTTGTTGTATTACATCCATCCCTTTATATGTCTATTCTTTTCTTCTTTTTTTTTTTTTTAGATTTTATTTATTTATTTTTAGAATGAGGAGAAGGGAGGGAGAAAGACAGGCAGAGACACATCAACATGTAGTTCCTTCTTATGCACTCCCAACTGGACACCTGGCCGGAAACGTAGGCATGTGCCCTGACTGGGAGTAGAACCAGCAACCTGCTGGTTCACAGTGCTCAGCCCACTGAGCAATACCAGCCAGGGCTATATGTCTATTCTTATGCCAGTACCAGACTTTTGATTATAGTAGCCTTGTAGAATAGTTTGGTATCCAGTATTGTGATTCCTCCTACTTTGTTCTTCTTTCCCAAGATTGCTGTGGCTATTCGGGGCCATATAAATTTTTGACTTATACTTAATTGGATAGCTTTGGGCATTGTCTTTGGGTGTACTCCAAGAGAGAATTTCCTGTATAGGCAACTTTTTGGCTCACAATTTCAACTAATGCTCAACGTATCTATTTTTAATTATTACAAATGTCCTTGTTCAGCCATTACCAAGCTTTTGTTCTCAAATGAATCACAGTACTATCATGCATTGCATAAATAACCACCTCTGAAACAACTCCTCCTCAACCATCCTTTTCCTGGATTCTTCCCTCGAATAGGTACAAATAACCGTCTGTACCAGTTAACAGGTTATTGTGTCTCAGCTCCATCCAAATCCACCTTCTTTCGTTCTGCATTGTGATACAGGAGCAGCACTAAGGAAGTTATTTGTCAGCTGGTGCAATGTTAAGCTTTTTCAGTAGGGGGCGCGGAAGGGACGTTGCTGGAGGAAGGGGCTGCTCTTCGTCTTTCTCGCCTGTGGTCCTGCTCCTGCAGCTCTTGACAGCAGCAGCTTACCGGACACCTGGTGCCGTGCACGCTCCAGCAGGTTGTGCCCGCACCACTGCAGAGCCTCCCTAGCACCTCAGAGGGTGGCTCCCCAGTGAATTTCACCAGCATCTCAAAGGGCTGATTCCCAGCTAGTTTCACTGGGGCCCCAACAGGTGGCTTCCAGCCAGCCCTGACGAGTGACACTTCAGCAAATTTCCCCGCCATTAAATAGGCCACCGCCACACCCTCTGGACGGCAGTGTTGTCCTTTTTCCAAGCCCTTTCCATCCATGGCTATTAGTCTCAGCTGCAGGTGTATAAGCAGTTCGCTGTACGTGTTACTTTAGAATTCTGTGGAGTCCTCTTTATTTCTAAGTTGTAATCCCCTGTTATTAGTTAACTATTAATAATTTATCCCTTCACAATTAATTTCTGCTATTACTTCATTATTAGATACTAGTTCTTTTATATTGAAACGTTTCTCACCAATTACTGAGTGGTTTCTGTCTCCTGACTAGACCTTGACTGACAGGCACATTGTCCCTTGGTCAATCCTAGGAATTCTGCATGGGATAGCTTTATTTTCCATAAGTGCCTAGGGTCTAGTGGCTTCTAAAATAAATGAACCTGTCAGGCACATAAAGCCAAATTTCTAAGCCTAGTAATCCAGTACATTAAATTTATTCATTTTACAGTATATTATTTCCCCAAGGCGCAGGAATCAGGAAAAACTCAATCACTGAATTTTTGTGGTGGTGGGTTTTCTTAACCCAACTAACATTTATTTCAATTGTGTTTCTGAGAAAATATTTTGAATATCTAAATCACACACCAAAATATTTCAATGTTTGGTGAAGTGTTTGGGTATTAGAAATTGCCTCTGCCTACAACCCAAAGGTTTGAGGTCATGTTTTTTCCTACTAATAATGAGCCTATAGGCAAACTACTTTTTTTGAAAAACTACACTTCTTCAACTCACATAACTGAATATCAAGATATTTGAGATTTTCAGGTTGTGTGCTGTTGTTCTTTGTAAAGAATGACCCATAGTAGAGAAAATATGGTATCTGCAAATGGTATATTTGATAAGGGTCTAACATCTAGAATATATTAAGAATCCATACAGTTCAACAACAAGAGACAAACAAGCCAATTAAAAATGAACAAAGTATTTGAATATTCTCCAAAAAAAAAAAAAGATGCTTGCTATCATTTGTCATTAAAGAAATGCAAATTCAAACCACATGAAATACCACTTCACAGCTACTGTAATAGGTAGAATTTAAAAAGAAAAAAAAAAGAAAAGAAAATAGTGGTGGAGAGGATTCAGAGGAATTGGAATCCTGAGGAATGTAAAATGCTGTAGACACTGGGAAAAGACCTTGGCCATTCCTCAGTGATTAACGTATGATTCAGCAAATCAACCCACTCCTAGGTATAAACCCAAAAGAATTGAAAAAAGGAGTTCAAACAAATGCTTGTATGCAAATGTTCATAGCAACGTCATTCACAACAGCCAAAAGGTAAAACAGCTGGCCTTCGAACCCAAAGGTCGCTGGTTCGACTCCCCAGCCAGGGCACATAACCAGGTTGCAAGCCAGGTCTCCAGCCAGGTCCCCACCTGAAGGCCGGTGAAAGGCAACCATACATTGATGTTTCTCTGTTTCTCTCCCTCTCTGCCTCTCTCTCTTCCTGTCTTTCTGGGAATAATAAATAAAATCTTAAAAAAAAAAAAAAAAAGGGTAAAAACAACCCAAATGCCCATCAACTGGTGAATGGGGGTGAACAAAATGTGCCATAGCCATGCCGTGAAATATTGTTCAGCCATTAAAAGGAAGTACAGATACATACTGTAACATAGATGGAGCTAGAAAACATTATGCTAAGTTAAAGAATCAGGAGCCCTTCCTGGGTAGCTCAGTTGGTTAGAGCATTGTCCTAACAGGCCAAGGTTGCAGGTGTGATGCTGGATCAGGGCACATACAAGAAACAACCAATGAATGCATAAATAAGTGGAACAACAAATCAATGTCTCTCTCTATATATATTCCTCTTTCCCTCCCTCCCTCTCTTCCTCCCTCTCTTTAAAAAAATTAATGAAAATTTTTTGTTGAAAGAATCAGGCAAAAAGGTCACCTATTGTATAATTGGATTTATATAAAATGTTCAAAATAGGAAAATCCATAGAGTAGTAGTAGTTTTCAGGGACTGGAGGAAGGACGAAATAGGGAGTGACTAACTATTGAACAGGTGTGGTGTTCCCTTTTTGAGCAATGAGAATGTTCTAGGATCAGCAGTGATAGTTGCACAATGTTGTGACTATGCTAAACACTACTGAATTGTACACTAAAATGATTTAAAGGGTGAATTTTGTATTACAAATATTTTACCATAGTAAAAAGATCAGTTATGGGAGGCAAGGAGTTGGGTATGGAAAACATGAACAGTTCTTTTAAGGAGTTTTGCTGTATGGGGAACTGAGAAATGGCTCCGTGGCTGAAGAGGGGATGTGGGGCAAAAGACTTGTTCTGAAAATATTGAAGATAGTGGTACCTTAGGTTAATTATCAGATCCAGGCTTGTTGAATGGTTGACTACTCAACAGACACACAGAATGGCAGAGTTCGCCTCAGGATGAGTGGGGGAAGACTGCCGTTGATCCCCTCAGCAGATGATGGCATGACCCTCCTTCACTTGTGATGCTCACAGCCTCATTGTGCTAAAGAAATGGGTAATGACAGCAGGGAAGCTACATAAAATATGGAGGATCATAGCGGATACATCAATTAAATATCAATTAGATTTTACTCTAGTTCCACCTTGCGTAGTGGGATAGTGGATAAAAGCTCACCGATTTGTGCTAACAGCAAGATGCATGAACGACAACTCCTATTTCCAGTTGATTGTTGGTACATAAATAATGGGTTGCATTGGATGGTTACAGATAAATACACTTTATAAATTCCAAAGGGCCTGGAGTAGATGCTGTTTAAAAAACATTCTCTGAAACTTTGGAAATTTACTTAAGTTCACATTTTTTCTTTAATTAAAACCATTTTTTCAAGTACAGTTGACATTTAATATTAGTTTCAGGAGTAGAGCACAGTGGTTAGACATTTACACCTTACAAAGTGATCTTCCTAATGACTCTTGCTGGGTTCCATGTTGCAAAGTGGAAAATAAATAAAAAGGGCGTGAGTGGAATGTTGGGAAGCAATTCTCAGTTTTAGTTATGGCACTCAAAAGAGAAAAAGGATCAATCCCGAAGGAGACAATCACCAGATCTCAGCGTTTTTACTTTTCAAGAATAGTAAGTATGTTGAGAAAATTAAGTATGTTATATATCCAAATACAAATAGCAATTATAATAATATTAAAATAATTGTAATTTACTGAGTGCAGCGTGCCACACACTATGCTTGACGCTCTAAATATGTCATCTCATATGATGAACACCGCAGGTATAATTCGCCTGATTTTATAGATGAGAAAACTGAGCCTCCGAGAAAGTGAGCAACTTAGTCACACAACCATGGGATGAAAGAATCATGATCAAACCCAAGTATCCCTTGTTCCGAAGTTAACACTTTGTTGACCAGTCACAAAAAGACTCATGTTTTCAAGCCCAAAGATTGTCGTCTCATAATGGGTTAACTCTGTTTGCACTTGCATTAGCTCTTGTATAAAATTGCCAGTCAACAATGTGTTAATTCTCTACCAAATCCTTGACCCTGAAAGTGGTCCACTTACTAGCAGCCTCAGAATTACCTGGAAGTTTGCTGAACACACACACACACACACACACACACATCATTGTAAGACCCGCCTGAAAGGAGTGACTGCAAATCTGCATACTAAGATAGCAAGATGAGTTGTAAGCCCATTAAAACTGAAAAGTGTCACTCTATGCCACCTGGCCATGACCTCACTGATGATAAAACCTCACCTTTAGTGTTATAATGTGTTTTATAATAATGTTAAATCCTCATATACAGTTAGCTGATAGGAAAATGATTTCCAAATAATATAGTATGTTTTATAATGTTAAATCTTCACATACAGTTAGTTGATGGGGAAATGATTTCCAAATAATACAGAAGTTTACACTAGTTAAGTCTAGTGTAATGGCAATTTTTGCCCCATCAAGATGATGCAAAGCAGGTTAACTCAGCCGAATGTCCAGCTTTGTGGACAGGACTGTACATGATGCCCATTCACTGCAAGTCAGCTCTTGAGCCCCTGCCGTGTTTTACTGTAAGTTTCCCTTATCTCACTGCATTTTGCCCCCATAACTCTATGGCTTCTACCTTTCCTTAACATTTTTTTTTTAGTTTTATTTTTTATTGCAGTTTGCATTCAACATTTTTTTTTTTTTTGTATTAGCTGCAGATGTGTGGCACAGTGGACAGACATTCATATAGGTTACAAAGTGTGTCCTACAATAATTCAGGTGCCCATGTGGCGCCATAGTTACTACAGTATTGTTAACTACATTCTCTGTGTTGTACCTTACATCCCTATGCCTGTTTTGTTACTACCAATTAGTACTTCTTAGACCCATTACCTTACCATAATACTCTGTGTCCATCCGTGCTGTCTCAAAAGATAAGATGCCCTTCTTTTTTATGGCCATGTAGTGTTCCATTATGTAAATATACCATGGCTTTTCTATCCACTTATCTACTGGTGGGCAGTTGGGCTATTTCCAGATCTTGCTGTGAATAGCACTGCATCGAACATAGTGGTATATATAGTCTTTCAAATGAGTGTTTCAAGTGTCTTCAGATACATTCCCTGGGTGTATGAGATCACTGGATCAAAATGCAGTTCCAGCCCTGGCTGGTGTGGCCCAGTAAACTGAGTGTTGGCCTGAAAACCAAAAGCTTGTAGGTTTGATTCCCAGTCAGGGCACATACCATGGTAGCAGCCAGGTCCCCAGTTGGGGGCATGTGAGAGGTAACTGAACAAATTTTCTCTCCCTCTCTTCTCCTCTCTGAAAAATAAAATGAAATCTGCCCTAGCTGGTAGCACAGTGGATAAGGTGCCAGCCTGCGAACCTAAAGGTCACAGGTTTGATTCCCCAGCCAGGGCACATAACAAGGTTGCAAGCCAGGTCTCCAGTCAGGTCTGTGGCTGGAGGCAGGTGAAAGGCAACCATACATTGATATCTCCCTCCCTCTCTGCCTCTCTCTCTTCCCCTCCTTCTAAAAGTGATGAAATAAAATCTTTAAAAATAATAAAATAAAATAAAATCTTTATTTTAAAAAATGCAGTTCCATTTTTAATTTTTTTGAAGAAACTCCATGCTGTTTCCCACACCAGTCTGCATTCCCACCAATTGTGCCCAAGGTTTCCCTTTTCTCTACATCCTCAACACTGGTTTGTTGATTTATTGATGGTAACTTTCCTGACAGGTGTGAGGTGGTATCTCATTATGATTTTAATTTGCATTTGTCTGATGATGAGTGATGTTGCGCAACTTTTCATATGTCTGTTGGTTATCTGTTGCTCCTCTTTGGAGAAGTGTCTATTCTGACCTTCTCCCCCAACCCCAAGCCAAAGAGTGACCCAGAGTGGGTGGCACACAAGACCATCTGCTTTCTTATCCATCTTTTGAAGAAAATAAGAAGGGTTAAAGTGAGCTGTGTTGTGTATTGTTAAAACCTTTGAAGGGCTCAGAACTTAAGAGTATTTACTGCTGACATTAGAGAATGTATGTGATTAAATGTCTATTTCCCTGAATATTTCTTTACTTTAAAAAAGTATCTATACCAAAAAACTATGACAGAGAAGTTACTGCTCCATCTTTTAAGAACTTACAAAACAGGCAGTTAAAAAAATAAAGCACCATTGAGCTGGATTAAAAAGTATAGTTGTCCACATCAAAAGATGACAACACTCTGGCCTTGGCTGATGGCACAGTGGATAGGGCACCAGCCTTCAAACCCAAAGGTCACTGGTTCAATTCCCAGCCAAGGCACAAAACCAGGTTGCAAGGCATGTTTCTGTAGCTGGAGGCAGGTGAAAGACAGCCATGCATTGATGTCTCTCTCCTCCCTGCTTCTCTCCTTTCCCCTCTCTAAAAATAATAAAATCTTTTTTAAAAAATGACAACACTCTTACTATTATCTTCTTTGGCTAGGAGCATTTGGTCTAGTTCTGGCACCATTCTCTAAGAACAGAAATTTATAGACTAGCGTAGTGGTAACAATGACAATGGAGATAGTAACAAAGTTAGATTATTTATAATGTGCCATGCACCATTCCAAATGCTTCTGCATCTACTAATTCATGAATCTTCACAGCAAGCCTCAGCTAACTTATTTACTCATTACCATACAGGCAGTCATTGGTGGGGCCATTTTGTAAAGCCAGGACATTTGGGGCAGGGAGGGGTCCTTTCGTTGACAGTAATAGCATTATCCTAGGTAATATAGACCATCAAGGTCTATATTCTCTTAAAGAAGTGGCTTTTGAACTAAAATGTGGATGATTAAGAATGAGACAAAAGGAGAGTGGAGGGAAATGCAAGACTGCTCTAAGCAAAGGGAACAGCCAGTGCTCAGGGCATTTGACAATTGGAAAGGCCGAGTGCCTGAAGCGATTAGGAAGAGAGGAAGCTGGAGCAGGGGCCAGGGGCTAGATCATTGTATCATCTTAAGCATTTTAGGCAATAGCCTAGAGACTTTGGAAGGTTAAAGAAGGGGAGGGGAATGATTAGATAAGTCTTTTGCAAAGGTTCTTTTTGTCTGCTTTGCAGATAATTGATTAACTGGAGGGCTAGAGTGGAGGTGGAAAAACCAGTTAACCAAGCCAATGAGAGAATAGAAACTTGCGGGTTGAGAGGGGTACCATGACAAAACAAAAGCGAACAAAACCCTCATATAAAGCTCTGGCCTGCGAACCCAAAGGTCGCTGAATCAATTCCCGGCCAGGGCACATAGTGAGGTTGCAAGCCAGGTCTCCAGCCAGGTCTGTAGCTGGAGGCAGGTAGGTGAAAGGCAACCAACCATTCATTGATGTCTCTCTCCCTCTCTGCCTCTCTCTCTTCATCTCTTTCTAGAAATAATAGAATCTTTTAAAAAATAAAATAAAAATTTCAAACAAACAAACATAAAAACCCTCATATAACCTGCCTCCATCTGCCCTGTCTTAGTATATGGCTTCCCAGTCCAGTCCATATAATCCTACAAGCCTCAAACCAGAGGACTCAATATTGCAACCTCCCCTACCACAACTCCATAAGTGATCGGTCACCCAATTTTTATTGGTTTTGTGCTTTAAAAATCAATACCTCAAACGAATCCCAATTACATGTGAGCATTTGCCCTAGTCCTCAATATGCCTGGGCAAGCTTTTTAAAATGCATGTCTCCGTAAGTGTTCAACACGTGGGCTTTCCTTTTCCACGACCTCTCTGCTGCCACAGGACTTTTACACATGCTGTCCTCATTTCCTGGATCTCAGCTTTCACACCCCAACTTTTATGTTACTTCTCTCCTGCTTCCCAACTTTGAGGTCTCCCTCTACACCTGGTTTCTTCTTCCTGACACACATATTTGCAGAAAACAGGTTCCTCCCTGGCTGCTTCGTGAAAGCAGATAGTATCTTCGTTGTGTTCACCACTGTATCCCAGACCCTTGCAATTACGTGATGCTGTTCAGAGATGATCGTGTGTATATGTGTGTGTGTGTGTGTGTGTATGTTGACTGACTACATGAACCGCTCCGTTTCCTGGGACTTGAGGGTTTTACGTTCACTTCGTCGTTACAGAACCATTCAAATGAATTCTTGTGTTAGAGGTACACAGGCCTGCACGACGACAGTGCTTCCCTTTAAAAAAACCACAAGAAAAAAAAAGCCGAATCATCACTTCTTCGGCCAGCACTGCGCCTGCGCTCCTTTCCAGTTTCGCAACCTCGGAGACCCTCTCGCAGGAGCATCACCTTCGCGCTTGCTCGGTTCGGGGCCGTATAAGCAGGGGGCGGGGCCCAAAGACAAGGAAGTGGACGCTGCGCCTGCGCTGCGGCTGCTGGGGCTGACGCCGGCTGCGCAGGCGCACAGGTACCATTTTGACCGTAAACATCCTGCCGATTTGAACCGAGAATTTGGGCGGCAGGAAGAGCTGCAGCGTAACGGCAGCCATCTTGTTTGTTTGAGTGAATCGGAAAGGAGGCGGCGGCCGTGGCGGCAGCGCGAGCTGCTCCGAAGCTATACCTCGCACGGACTCCCCCCCTTTCCCCGCCCCCTCCCCCGACCCTTTCCCCTCCCCAGGCCACCCAGTCGGCTGAACTCCCGGTGGAGAGCTAGGTAAGGTGCTCGGGGACCCCTTCGGATCCTCCGGCTCCCTCCCCCCAGTCCCCTCCCCACCCTCCGGCGAGCTCGGAGTCCAACCCCAGGGGGGCGGGAGGAGGCAGCGCTCGCTGCGCCCCAGGACGCGGGCTGTGCGGCCACCCTGGGAGCCCCCGCGCGGCGCCGCGCCTGCCCAGGCCCCTTCGCCCCCGGCCCGCCCTGGGCCAGGACCCGCGTGCGGTGGGCCCGCACCTCCGCCTGCTCGGTAATAAAGGATCCTGGCCCGTTCCGAGGCCCCCCAAGGCCGTTATTCTGCGGGTCGTCCGGAGAGCCGCGTCTCCCCGAGGCGGCAGAGGAAACCTAGGGCCGCGGAGGGAGGGGAGGAGGTTTGAACCAGCCCGCTCTGGAGGCCGGGCCGCCTCCTCCCGCGGCGAAAATGGCTGGCGGGGAGGACGCGCGAGCGAGCGGCGGGAGGAGGCCCGGGCGCCCTCGGTGTCAGCTCCGAGGGGCCGCGGCGCGCCGGCCAGTTTGGGTGCGGTGGGGCCGGAGGGCGGCTGCGGGCCCGGGGCCGGGGCCGCCGCTGCGCCCCCTGCCCCGTTACGCAAAGGGGAAAATTGAGGTTAGGACACTAACGCTGGACAGACCAATCGGAAACGCGGCGGAGGGAGGGTGCTTCTGAGTCTTAGGAAACCAGCGTGATTCGCGCCCCCTCCCTGACTTTCCTAACGAGGGCCGTTGCGTGTTGGAGAGGTGTGTCCTTCTGACCGGTGCTTGCGGGCCTTTTCCTTGCCGGGGAAGGCTTTGCACATGATCTGTGATAGTGCGGGTGACGCGGTGGAGTTGTGCTGCCCGACTTGGCGGCCTTCAGGTTTGAAAGGAGGAAATGCTGGAGGGTCCGCCTGGCCACCTTCTGGTGTGTGTGTGTGTGAGGCTGGGTTCGGGGTGCGGAAATGTCCGTGTGTTTTTTAGCGTCTCTGGTAAAGGGTTGTGTTGATCGACTCCCCTTTGCAAATGAAAGGTAACATTTGCTCCCGTTACACAGCTTCGTGTAATCACTACATTCCAGGGGGCAAGTTTTGTCTTTGGGAATGAACGTAAATGCCAGTGAGTTCTGTGAGCCTGTAGAGTTTGGGGGACAGGCTGGAGAAGCGTCCCTAAGTTGTAGAGTCGTTAAGTTTCTTTGTTTAATGTTGCAGGCATCTAATACTTGTTCTTGAAAAGACATTGATGAAGCATATTGCCAAATCCAGCGATTGAGTTAAGTTCATTGATAGTTGAGGTGACAGCAAGCGGAGAAGAGTTCTTTTTCTACACAAGTCAGAATCACATTGGTAGAACACGATCTTTAGTTACCTTTTCTGTGCTTGTAAAGGTAACACATTAGTACACTCTAGAATTACGTTTTCCACTTAGAGTAGTAGGTGTTTAAAGTACTCTTAAAGTTGAGAATTTCTTTTCTGATAGATTCCTACTTACTGGAACACAAAAAGTCCCAGGCGTTTTATCTTTATATTGTTTGGCAGAAAAGAGATGTAATTCTTGAGAAGTAAACATTTTATGTTTTTTGTTTAATTGTAATGTCAGAATTGTTAGGTATGATCATGCTGATTGGTTTTTTCTTCTTTAACTTCATTTACAGTGGTGGTATGTCAGGCATGCTGTTCTATTTAAGACTCATAATCCTGTTTGGTGAATATCCCCATTTCATAGATGAGATGTTAAGTAACTTCTAACTCTTACAGAACAACCAAAGAGGGGGCCGAATTTGATTGTAAAACTCTTGTTCAAAGAGTATTAGAACTACCAAAAGTGAAGGGGCTCTAGTGCGCAGGGTTTGAAATAACCTTTGCCCCTGAAACACCTCCCCAGTCCCCAAAGAGGTAGTTCTGATCTCATTTTAGGTATTGTCAATTTCAAGGGTAGTAAATCCCTGAATTTCGAACTTCCAGATTTGTATAGTTAGGGAACGTGAGCTACACAGGTCAGGCAGCTTAACTTGCTCTAGTTAATGGAAAAGTAAGAGTAGGTTTTGATTCCTAATATAATTTTATTTTGAATAAGTGATGTATGTATATGCCCCAAGGTTAAAAATAAAAAAACATTACAAAAGGGTAGGCTTCACTTTCCCAGCAGACCCACTTTCCAAAGGTAACCGGTGTCAAGACTCTTATTTGTACAACACAGGTATGTTGTGTTTGTGCAAGTGCTGGTAATTTAGACAGAGACTCCTTTTTTTTAATTTGTGTGTCCTATCATTGTTTAAGGCAGCAAGGAACTGTGTTGTATGGCTGTGCTCATTTGTTAATCCCTTATTACTGTATTTCTGGTATTTTGTTATTAAAAGTTATGCTGACAAGGCAACATAGTGTTAGAGGGTGGGCTCTGTGAAGCTCAAGTTCAGCTTGCAGTAACTATTCATGGTGGCATGGAACTTAACCCTTTTCTGTGTGTTCTGGTCTAAAATGGCCAGCATAAATTTACCTTAAGCACTGTCATAAAGAGGATGGACACACAAAATACTTAACACTTCATGAAATTGAAACGAATGTTTAGTTATTAAACATTTTCTAACCAGAAACTCTACTGCCATTATTATTGACAATACAGTTTCTGGTTAGAAAATGAGTGTTTAGAATTTTAATAAGATGTTATCAAGTTGCCCTTCAAAGAGTTCATACCAATCTATATACAGTTACCAGTACTATGGCCTTGCTTCTAACAGTTGAATGAAATACTGAAATTACTATCATCATAGATATATGAGCTATAACTTGACTTTGGCTTTTTGAAGAGATCCTAAAGAAAATGCTGGGGTTTTTGCATGTTTTAAAATACCATTTTTTCTGACATTTCTCATCAGATTTGACATTTTTTTAAGGATCAGTTGAAAAAAATTGCTGCATTAGAAAAAATCAAGAAGTCAAAGATATTTTGTGAAGTTAGCACCTTGGCTAGTGTGGCACAGTGGGTTGATCGCAGGTGTGTGAACTGCAAGGTCGCGGACTCAATTTCCGGTCAGGGCATATGCCTGGGTTGTAAGTCAGGTCCCCCGGCTGGGGGCTTGCAAGAGGCAACTCACATTGATGTGTCTCTCCCTCTTTTTCTCCCTCCCTTCCTCTCTACAAATAAATAAAAAATTTTAAACACAACTGAGAATCTTCCAAGCCTATGGAAATTAACTTTTTAAAGATTGGTTCGCATTTGGTATATGCAGGAGAATAATTCAAAAGGTAACAATGATTATACTTTCTTCTGATTTAGATATAAGCCAGTAGTTGATCCACTACTGTACCTCAGGTTTCCTTTAGTTATTAGGGTGATTTCCTGTTGCTAATTGTTTCCCAAAATAATTTTAGCAGCACTCTGATTTAGTTACTCCCCCTACCCCCATCCCACCCTATGCCAAGAAAGCATCTATTTAAGAATCTCTCTCTGCATAGCTGGGATATTTTAGGCATGGTACTCTGACTAGCAGCTGAAGTGCTGGCCATGAGCTACTGACACCTGTTGAGAAGTGCCAGTACTTGTAATTTCTAAACTCTCCAGAATTATTTACATGTGTCAGTTATTAGATCACTTGGTATATCTCATTTCCTTATTCATTAAGTACATGTAGTCATGCAGCAGCAGGCAGTATTCTATGAGATTTTCTTTGGAGCACAACTATCTTGTGTAGTGCAAATGAGGACTTGGCATGTAACAGTGACTTTATTTCCAAGAACACGCTGCCATATTGCAGTTACACAAAAACCTTTAGATTTTATTTAGGATGATGTAGGGGCAGCTTAATTTTGTGCTAACAGCCTTTAAGGCTTTAAGTAGAAGCATTGAGTTGCAATGTACAAGGCCGTTTTTGATTGTGGGAATATATTTGATCTATAAAATATTGCTGATGCCCTGGCTGGATGGCTCAGTTGCTTGGAGCATCATCCCGTTCACCAAAAAGTTACGGGTCCAGCCCTGGCTGGTGTGGCTCAATGGATGATGGAGTGCTGGCCTGCTTACCCAAGTGTCTCAAGGTTCGATTCCCAGCCAGGGCATATGCCTGGTTGCAGGCCAGGGGCAACCACACATTGTGTTTCTCACCCTTCCTCACTTCTCTAAAAATGAATTAAAAAGAAAAAAAAAAGGTTATGGGTTCAGTTCTCGATCAAGGTACATACGGCCGGCAATCAATTGATAGATGTTTCTCACGTTGGTGTTTCTCCTTTCTCCCTCCCTTCCTCTATATCAATAAACATATCCTCCCTCCTGTTAAAAAAAAAGAAAGTATTTCTGAGTGGGATATATGTTTGAGGTGTTACTATTCAATGCTTCTGTCTTAGAGTGTTTGAATTCTTTCTAGCGTAGTGTCCCTTTGTTCTTAAGCCCATCTTTGAGATAAAGAGTTTATAACATTAGGCAATTGATGAAATTTGTTTTATTTTTTCCTTTTGAGAAAATTTTCCTGGTGTGAATAAATGATCTTCTAGAAATGTCTATTCAGGAAATGAGAATTCAGGAACCTTTACTGTGATGGAAAATGGAGATGAGGCAGACCTGACTTGGGTTACCCTTGCACCTTCCAGACATTTTTGACAGGCATGAAATCTCTATTCGGGAGATATATACATATATATATGTGTGTGTGTGCGCATATATATATATATGTGTGTGTGTGTGTGTGTATAATTTTATTTTTATTTTTTTAAAGCTATTCAAAAGAAAATTCAGTCCCTCTCTGAGCAGCACAGTGGATAGAGTGCTGTCCATAGGTCTTGATTGTGGGTTTGATCCCCCAGCCAGGGCATGTAAAAGAACCAGCTAATAAATGCATAACTAAGTGGAGCAACAAAAATCATTCTCTGCCTCTTTCCCTCTCTTCGCTTCCTCCCCCTCCCTCCCTCCACCTCCTCCCTCTTTTCAAGACCAGTTTTAAAATTTTTTAAAGAAATTTTAATTTCCTTTAGCAGCTAATGAGAAATACTGTTTCTCTGTACCCTCACCAGCACTTGATATTAACATTAATTTTCATTTTAGTTCTTGTAATCGGTGTGCAGTGAAATCTCCTAATTACTAGTAATGTTAAGCATCTTCTTGTTCTCATTCACCATCAGTATTTTTCATTCCTTTTGTTCATTTTCTAATTCTGGTTTTGAGAGTTTGTAATATATTTTAGATCCAGGTCCCTGTCAGATACAGGGTTTGCAAATATTTTACTTCCCTTCTGTATCTTTGTAGACCAAAATTTTTAATTTGATGAAGACTAGTTTATCAGTTCTTTTTTTCTCTTTTGTAACATGATCTTTGTGTCATGTCTAAAAATTCTTACCAAGTTTTAGGTACTGATGGTTTTCCCTCTTTTTTTTTTTCCAAAAATTTTATAGGTTTGCATTTAAGTCTGTGATATAAGTTAGTCTGTATATGATGTTTAAGGGTCAAGATTCTATTTTTTCTTTTTCATTATGGATGATAGTCACTCAAGTACCATTTATTGAAAAGACTCTTCTTCCTCCTTCAAATTGCTTCTGCAAAGTTTGTGAAAAATTGGTTGGACTTTTTTTTCTTTGGCTGTTTTTCTAGGTTCTCTATTCTCTTCCATTGATCTGTGTCATTCTCTCCACCACATAATGTTGACTACTGTAGCTGTATAATACTTGAAATTGGGTAATTAATTCTTCCCAACGTATTCATTTTTCTTTTTCAAAATAGTTTTAGTTATTCTGGTTCCTTTGCCTTTTCATATAAATTTTAGAAAAAAGCCTTGCCAATAAAAAAAAAAAAACAAAAACGGATTTTAATAGGAGTTGTGTTGAAGTTTCTTTTAAAACTAAACATACACTTAACGATACTATCCAGAAATCACACTTTAGGACATTTGTCCCAGAGAACTGAAAACCTTTGCTCACAAAGAGTATATATACACAAATACTTACAGCAGTTTTATTTGCAATATCCCCAAACTGGAAACAACCAAATGTCCTTCAAGAGGCGAATTGCTAAGTAAGTTGTTGTATAATCATCCCATAGAATCCTGCCCAGTAAGAAGGAATATACCCTTGATACATGCAACAGCTTGGGTGGCTCTCGGGAGCATTATGCTGAGCCATTCCAAAAAAATCACATACCATACAATTCAATTTATGCAACATTCTCAAAAGGACAAAAAGGTAAAAAAAGAGAGCAGTAGTTGTCAGGACTTAGGAATGGGCGTGGCAGGGACAGGGAGGGTGAGATCTTTGTGATGCTGAAATAGCCCTGTATCTTACTCACTGGGATGATGCTTCCACACATCCGCACAGGTGATAAAATAGCAAAGGACTATTGCACACGTACCAGTGTCAGGGTCCTGGTTTTGGAGTACTTTTTCTGTGTTATGGGTGTGCTTAAGTTTATTTCTGTAAAAGCATCACTTAGATACCTTATTCAAGTCAAGGACATTTTAAGAAAAAAATGATTTGGCACATAGACTTAAAAATCATCTATGAAAAAGGGAGAAATAATACAAGGGGAAAGCTGATTTACCCAGCTAATATATCTCCAAGCTGGAATTCTGAGGCTGCCTTTTTTTCCTTCTCCTTTAATACATTGGCTATTTGGAAGAATTAAATTGTGAATAACATACTTGTATTTCTACTAAGACCATTTCTATCATAAGATAAATGTTACATTCTATTATTGTCCTGGCTTTAGTTTTCAAATCAGGAAACAAGTGCTTTTCAAGTTCTTGAGTTGAGAAAACTATGTATGTAATACTTCACCTTTTTAAGCCTCAGCTTTTCGAAACTACTGACCATGGGACCAACCCACCTACTTTGCTTGGTGAAATATAAAATTCCTAGCACAGTGCTCACCCTGAGAGATTAATTATTGTGTAAAGCCGAGAATCTCAGTTTTTAATGGGGTTCCGAAAAGGGAAATTTCCACAAATGAATATTTGTGCCTGAGTGTTTTTCTTTGTGGACATTTTTTTCTTGCTGTAAAGGATATAGTCTGGGTGGGGGAGGTGGGAGAGGGAAGGGAGGAGGCAAAGAAGGAGCAGTTTGGTCAAGGAACTAGCATGGAAGAACCATGCACGTGGACAAACAAGTGGGATTGACTTTCGGGGGGAGTGGGTAGGTGGGGAAGGGGACTGAGGGGAGGAAAAATGGGATGAATGTAATACATCAACAACAAAATTAAATTTTAAAAAAAAAGAATATAGTCTGTAGCTTTTGGTCAGAAGCAGACTATGTCCACAGTAATCAGGATAGGAATGGAATTAAGACTTGATGGACTTTGAAAATGAGTTTTCTAATGATAATTTTTACCTAAAAAGATAATACTTTGAAGTATTATCATAACAGGTCATGAACGTAGTTTGACTCTTGTCCTTTTCCGATTAGCTTTTTAATATTTGGGGGTCTTTTTCTTGCTCTTAAAATTAAAGCAGTGGGTTGTATTTTTTTTAATGCATACTAAATTTAGTCCTTTTATAGTTCTCATACTAAAAGGAATAGGAAACTCATTTAAAGATTTATATCATGATAAATATTTCAATTCTTATATGGTATTTATAGTAACATTTTTTCTTTTTCAGGTTTCCTCCTGTTTCATAGTCAACCGGAACCATGTTCTACGCACATTTTGTCCTCAGTAAAAGAGGGCCTCTGGCCAAAATTTGGCTAGCGGCCCACTGGGATAAGAAGCTAACCAAAGCCCATGTGTTTGAGTGTAACTTAGAGAGCAGTGTGGAGAGTATCATCTCACCAAAGGTACGGTTGGTGTCAGTATTTTTACTCATTTTGTTGACTAGTTATTGGTATGGGAAATAGATTTCTATCAACTCTTAAGGTAGGTATCTTTGTATACGGGAGGCAAAGAAAATCCATAAATTACCCAGAATCCCAATTTGATATTCTCTTCTCATATGTATTTTTATTTGCTTGTTTTAAGAGTACATAAACATAAGGTCAGGTGGTATCCAAATACTTTGTTTTGCTTCCTAGATGTTCTTATGTTAAAATACATGTGTGGGTCTTATTTACGAATTTCGGAAATATTTGAAATAAGGAACCATTAGTTAGAAAAGGTTCCTAGGGGCAGATCTATCTGATCAACCTAGCAGATAGTCTCCATACCACTTGCTCCACACAAGCTTACAGGACTACTTGCTGTTTCTTGAAGATAACCAAGCATTTTCCCCATTTCAGAACTTTTGTCCTTGCTGTGCTCTTCCCCGAAAGATTAATTTCCTGTCTGTCTCCCACTGCAGTGGAAGCCTCATCAATGTCCTGACCTTACCTACCTTGTTTACTCCTCTATCCCTGGAGAAGCCTTTATTGGCCTCGTCTAAAACTGTTCTGAAGCATTGGTTTCCACAAATCACATAACTTAGGAGTTAATATGGGGTGTTGTGTTGCCAAGAAAGGGCCTTACAACATAGGCACAATTCATCATTAACATTTCATGGAAGAACAGATGTTGACTTCAAAATTGTACGAAAGATCATCTCAAAATCAGGAAGGTCCTTATATATTTTACAGAAATAATTGTATATACCTAACATCTGTGTTCCAGAAGGTCCGTTCCTGGACTTGTATTTATATACGTAAGAACTAACTGTCCTGTTGTGAAAACATCCCGAATCACAGCTGTCTGGGCCAGCATCGGGGGCTCCTCTTAGCACGGACAGTTTGGATAATGCTGGCATCATGTGTTAGGTAAATAGAGGGTAGTTCTTTATTGCTGGAAGAGCGGGCTTCGGGATTGAAGCCGGAAGCTGCAGAGGCTTGTTTGGGTCCGTGGTGTGGGAAAGCGGGAGTTTGTGTTTAGAACTAGAGTCAGTCATAAAGTTTCTGTACGTGGAATTTTTACCGGTTTTAGAGGTATAGCTAGGAGAATTTACAGGTTTTAAAGATATTTGTCATTTTATTTCTAAGATAATACTTATTTCAAAAATTTATTAAAATGAAAATTTAGCAGAGGAAAATGAGTGGCCTATACTCCTACCATCTAGAGAAACCTTTGGTATTTGGTGCCTGCTAGACTTTCGTTACTGCGTGTATTTTACATACTCTCTTCTCCCTTTTCATGCTTGTACACAGATGCTGCATTAATATGCTTTATGGCAAGGCTACATTTGGGGAAGAGCTCTGTTCATAGCTCTGTTGTTGTGGGGGGTTTTGTTTGCTTGTTTTTTAAAGATTTTATTATTTTTAGAGAGGGGGAAAAGGGAGAGAGACATCAAATGTATGGTTGCCTTTCACTGGCCTCCAGCTATGGACCTGGCTAGACACCTGGCTTGCAACCTGGTTATGTGCCCTGGCTGGGAATTGAACCAGCAACCTTGGGGTTCGCAGGCCGGTGCCTGTCCACTGTGCCACCAGCCAGGGCTTTCTATTGTCATTTTTAATGGTGGCATTGCAGTGTCATAATCTTACCCACAGGACTTAAGTACAAAAAAAGGAAAACAGAAATAGACTTGGGCAAAATGGAATTAATGCCAATGCACCTTATCTACTGTGCTACCAGCCAGGAGCACAATGCACTACCTTTTATAATGCTCAAAATGCTCTGAATCCAAAACACATTTGTTCTCTAGGGTTTCAGGTAAAGAATTGTGGGCCTGTAACTCATTGGTTTGATTGTGTATGATTTATTAGTCTTTTTTTTTATATATAACTATTTTTCTTAAGTTTCTGAATTTTTCTCTGGTCTTATGCAGTGCTGCCATTAAAAATTATTATAATGTTACAGACACTTTTCCAAATACAGTCTCACTCATTACAAAACAGTATGTTGCTGTTTTTATGCACAAGTCCTGTCCCCCCCAAAAAAAGATGAAAAATGAGTACATGTATATCTAAAAGCCTAAAAGCTATACCAAAATACTATTAAGATTTCTCTGTGGTAGGTTTGTAGGCTGTCTAGGTTGTCTTTATTTTTCTCCAAAAAAATATTTAGTAAACATTGCTTGCTAAAACTATTCACATCTGTAAGTCGCTCCTTAATGTTAATGTTTAGGGATGTAATTGAAGAGCCAGGTAATGAACTTAACATTTTAGATTTCTGATGCACTAACAGTTTGCACTGTCAAAGGGTATGGGAACATGATTTTTACTTTTTTTGTAGGTATGCTTACAGAGATTAATGGGAAAGGAAGAATTTAGCTCTTTTCTTGAAATTGATATTTGTAGGTAATCTTTAACATCCCTAGCAAATATTGAGGGTGATTTAGCTTGAAAGGACAACAGTTTTTTCATAGTATGTTCAGAGTACTTTGTACCCTGTGGGTGACACGGCAGAGTCTAAGACAGTCTGGTACGTGAAGGTTTGCACTGACAGCCACAGAGCGGAGTGTACACACAGTGCAAGACTAACATGGATTGTAGACTGTGTTGTGAGACATGATAAGTTACTCTAAGAACCATTTCTCTTTTTTTAGCTTTCTTGTGATCAAGCACAGGTATCTCCACAGGGTCAAGTGGCCTGAAAAGTGTCTTAACATTTGTTGTTGGTGTAGTTGTTTGTTTAGTGCAGGTGTGGGACCCCAGGCAGGGTTCAGTTGCTGCCATGTGCCTCCTTGTCTGCCCTCGTGGTTGCACAGCCGCAGGCTCCTCTGCTTTCCTTTGGCATCAGGCTGCACTCTTCTTACCATGCCGTACCCTGAGCCACATTAGTCCGTAGAGGAAGCCTTCACCCTCACACTGCTTTAACGGTTGTTAATGCTGGAAGAGATACAGCAAGCAAAGTTTTCCTCTTTCCTTTCTTAGGTGAGGGTGCAGTCAACATTAAGTTTTCTAAGACTACTATGAAAGATTCTCATTTGCTATTAGGAGCAATAAGTCCTGGATTTACATAGGGTGTTTACTCCTCTCATTCTTTTCCGTTCAACCACTGTATCTCATCCCACGTAAACATTGATCTAGATCTACCTTAAGAAAGAAACAGGCTGAGAAGTGTGTTTTCCAGTGGAAAAAAAAAAAAAACATGGGTGCATATCCTTTATCTGCGCTTTTCAGCCAGGTACTAAAAACCTCAGTGAAAAGTAGCTTAAACAACAGCGATGCCATCCAAGGACTCTCTGTTCCTAGTTGGTTGGCTTCTTGTCATCATTGATGCAGGGTGACAGCAAGCAAGCTGTTCCAAACCCGACCTACTCACAGGGCAGGAAGTGGGGTGGGGGAGCAGAGCATTCCTGTTTCTTTGTTTCTTTTTTAATAGCAGTGCTCCAACTGAGTCACACCAGCCAGGACAGGGGCATTCTTCTTTAATGGGAAAATCTTTCTTAGAAACTCTGACTTGGGAGATCTGTCCAGAAGGTATTCAACCATGTAACATGAAAAATAGAGACCCAGGCTGGTGTGGTTCAGTGGATGGGCCCCGGCCTGAGAACCGAAGTGTCGCTGGTTCGATTCCCAGCCAGGGCACATACCCAGATTGCAAGCCAGGTCTCCAGCCAGGTCCCCAGCTGGAGGCAGGTGAAAGGCAACCACACATTAAAAAAAAAAAAAAAAAAAAATGGAGACATTTATTGAAGAAGATATGAGAAACATTGTACATAAGACAGTGACACCTCAGTCTTCTTCAAAGCAGGCACCATGGGACCTCACACTGTTCTCTCCATCACCATCAGCTGCCTTGTCTTTATTTTATTGGATTTCATCAAGGGTCTTAAATCTCTTCCCTTTCAAAAGTAACTTAAGTTTGGGGAAAAGCCAGAAGTCTCAGGGCACCAAATTGGGGCTGTAATGGGGCTGAGTCACCTAGGTGATTTGGTATTTCGCCAGAAAAACTGCATGAGACGTGATGCATGAGTGGGTGTGTTTTTGAGATGATGCTGCCAATCACTAGCTGCCCTTAGCTGTGGCCCTCTGAATTTTTTTGAAGCAGTTTCCAAAGGAGGAATGTTCAAGCTTAATGCAGAATTTGATGCACACTTGTTGCTCTACTAGCTCACTGATTGTGAATGTGATGGCCGCATAGTACAATGCCACTCAACTGCGTCTGTCAGCCCCGCTGACCAGTACAGTGAAGTCATGGTTCACACGCACATTCCAGTCCACTCTGCTTAGCCACCAGGTTTCACCTAACAGGGGCTGGACTTTTCTGGACAAACTTCATACTTGACAGTTACTTCTCTTTGGCTGAACTAGGTTGCATGCCCACCTAAGAATAAACATTAGCCAAGAGAACTGAAACAGTCATCTTTCAAGGCTGGGGACATTTGGTTCCCAAACAGAATCAGTGTAGTTAGCCGGGAGCAATGGCTTTGGATTGGTAGCTGTACGTCTCCCCTGCCCTTCGTGTGCCAGACTACAGAGTGCCTTTCCACCGCTTTACAGCTCCTGTCACGGCCACGTTAAATTCAAGAGTGAAGGCCAGCCTATCCTTTGCAGACTTGGGGAATTGATAGGTAAGGGCAGTGAGAAATAAAACATAGGCAATTGAGGCCACAATAAATAAATTATAAGATATATGAAGAGATACAGTAAAAGCTGCCTATAAATTGAACTAAAGACAAGCTTTGAAGTACGATTACCTATATAATGGGAAAATTAACTTGATAAATTAGATTGATACTAATGTTTTATTCACAGGTGAAGATGGCACTCCGAACATCAGGACACCTCTTGCTGGGAGTAGTTCGAATCTATCACAGAAAAGCCAAATACCTCCTTGCAGACTGTAATGAAGCATTCATTAAGATAAAGATGGCTTTTCGGCCAGGTATTATTGACATATGTTCGTTTGGTTTTAATTTTGTAGACCCTGCGACTGGTGTGAAAAACTGCTAAAAATACTCTAGATCAACATGTCTGGTTTTATTTTAATTGCAATACAAAGGACCCTTCAAAGTAGGGCAAGGCTAGGAGAGGCAGTGGGTCAAGGGAGAGGACGCACTTTCCTTCTGCTCTACCCACGTCATGGTGACAGTCAGCCCTTCACAGCAGCGTTACATAGAGCTCAGTCACCGGAGGTCAGACTGTTGAAAATCAGCCGTATGGCTTTTTAATGATATAGGTCAGAAAAGAAAATCACAGGATTTAAATTTTTTCCAAATAATTTTAGTGTACAATGTGTCCTTAAAATCAGATTCAGTTTTAAGTTGTTGAGAATTTTTATTAAATGTTCCCTGTTGTTTTGTTTTAGGTAATAATTCTTGCAACCAAACTACTATCTGCATAATTACCTGAGCACTTACCTGAATTCACATATTATTCTGTAGTTTTTTAAAGCATTGATGAAACTTTGTTCTAATTAAAGTAATGTGAAGTACAATAGGCCTTATACAGTAGTTTCTACTAAGGTTATATTTTAGTATTTATATTACTGTATGAACAGTGAAATTTTTTAGATCTGAGATTTTATTTTTGAAAGTAAAATATTTAGGTAGAGGCTGCAATGATTGATTTTTAACACATAACTACCAAGTGCACTTTTAAATAATATACTTTTTTGTTAATTTTTGTCTTCTATAGTAATGTATGTTTATTATAGACAACTTGGAAAATATAAAGAAAATTAAAATCTTGGTTGGTTTTTCCTGAAAAACCAACTTCTCAACATTGGGGGCACTAGTTTGTAGTCATTCCTTATGACTTCCATGCTTATTTTAAAAATTATTTGTTGATATGCTTTTTAAAGACTTACTAGCTTCATGCATATTAGTATTTTGACATTTTTTGTCAAGTATGTAGTATGGCTTATGATTATAGAAGAGAAAAAATACTGTGTTTCAAGAACTTTCCATATGCTGTAAACCTTCTAGAACATAACCCCAGGAAATGACTCACGGTCCTTAGATCCCTAGATAGTCTGTGATGCAGCCATGCCTTGAAGCTGCCCTTTTCTTTTCCAGGTGTTGTTGACCTGCCCGAGGAAAACCGAGAAGCTGCTTACAATGCCATTACTTTGCCTGAAGAATTTCATGACTTTGATCAGCCACTGCCTGACTTAGAGTAGGTCTTTTTTTATTTTTATTTTTCCAATTGTTGACTTGGTCTACAAGAAAATCTATCATTGACTCTTTTAAGTGTACAGTTTCCGTGAAATCTTTTGACACTGAATTAACATTTAGCTAAAATAGATATTCTTTGATTTAGGAGAGTGGAGTCTAAATGAGAGTATGTATTTCTAAGTATAACCTAAAAGGGCTTCTGTGGTATATTAGTATAGAAGATACCAACTTGAACACAGCTAAAATAAAAGAATTCTCATGTGCCTAGGCCAAAGCTTATGTAAACTGAACAGTTGTCCAGGTGTGTACTTTACATAATATCAGTAAACTTGAACTATTGCTTTATGCGTTCTCTTCAGGAGAATATATTTAAATCGTCTAGGATTTTGGGAGTAGGGAGTTGGTTTTGTTTGTTTGTGGCCAAGCTATACTCAGCCAGAGTCATTGTATTTTTAATAAGCATATGAGATAACTTTCTATAAAGACTGTGTAAGAGGAGAAATTTATAGAGATATCCATTATGGCAGAATATGGCCATGTATTTATTTCCCTCAAGTCCACAAAATCCAGCTACCATTATCATGACAGGGAGTGTGACTATAAGTTTCCTAGTAAATGATTATTAGCACTGTTGACAACCAAGAGACCCTCTCTATCAAGTCCCATTTACCTTTTGAAAAATTTCTCTGCCTTTTTTTTTTTTTAAGATTTTATTTGTTATTTCCAGAAAGAGGGGAAGGGAGAGAGACAGCAATGTATGGTTCCTTTACACCTGCCTCCAGCTACGGACCTGACTGGAGACCTGGCTTGCAACCTGGTTATGTGCCCTGGCGGGGGAATCGAACCAGTGACCTTCGGGTTCACAGGCCGGCACCTTATCCACTATGCCACGAGCCAGGGCTGCTTTTTAAAATAATCAATGACTCCTAATTAAATTTGATTTATTTTGATATTTTTGGGTGTAAATTAGTGCTAGGCATTATTTAGCTGTATTACTGTTTAGTTCCTCCTCTTATACTTCTATTGTTCATTTTCCATTTCACCATGAAAAATTTTTAACAGAGGTAAAAGTAGAGGGATCGGTATTCTGAGTCCTATGTACTGATCATCCAGATGCTTTAATTATCAATTTATTACCAATTTTATTTAATGTATTTCCCACATTCACCACTTGATTATTTTAAAGTAACATATCTATCATATCCATATGCATCTCTTTGGAGGTAAGGACTTTTTAAAACATACGCATCGTAACATCATACTTTTAAAAAAAACTAAAGTAATTCCTTAATATATATGCAATCAGCATTCAAATGTCCACATTCAGATGTCTCAGTTGATACATAGGGCTTTTTTTTTCCCTGTCCAGATGTTTGAGTTAGGGTCTAGACAGTCTGCGTACTACGTTTGGTTAATATATTTCTAAAACAACATGAAAGATTATCTGTTAGGGGAAGATGTGAGTCTCGGAAAAGCCAGGAACTGCAGAGTTTACAAAGCCTTTAAGTTTCCAAGGCCCTGACAAAGCCCATGCCTGTGTATTCTACGCACTCCTAAGCATTTTCGCTAACATGCGGCCTTATATAGTGATTTCAGCATATTATATTTTACTTGCTGGTCATCGATGGCTTTACAATTTTAAATGCAAATTAACTTTCAAATCATTCAGATTCTTAGACTGCATTTATTTAGTATTAAATACTAAGGATTCTAAATCTTTATAGGTTACATGTATGCTTTTCTTGTAGAGAGAATTGGGATTTTTTTTAACTTCATAAATATATTACAAGCTTAACTAAAAGATATTTGAAACTTTTTTACAGTGACATCGATGTGGCCCAGCAGTTCAGCCTGAACCAGAGTAGGGTGGAAGAGATAACCATGAGAGAAGAAGTTGGGAACATCAGTATTCTACAAGAAAATGATTTTGGTAAAAAGAGAAATATATCACTAGCCATGAGCAATAGTGTTACAATTATGTTTGGCTCTTTAAAAAAGAAATCCAGGCACATATTACATGCACAATGACAGAATGACTTAAAATTTCACCTCATGTATTTTTATCAGGAAAAGAATTTGCCTTCCTACCAACATATTAATCATCATTTTCATTTATGCACCAAACTTAGAGTTCATTCTTGGCTGGCTCCTGTTCCCCGTGCACTATGGTAGAACCTAAATACTGGTTTGTGTGCAAAGTCTCTACTTTCTGTTGAAGTAATGTGCACTTTTAAACACTCCTGGAACAGTTGCATTGTGTACCTGTTCTTTTGGAATAGCATTCAAAACTAATAGCAAGCCAATTCTTTGCTTGATAAAAACCTATTATAAGAAAGTTTAAGTCTGAATGTTAATGCAGCCTAATAGGCATACATGTTTAGGTTTACTTAACACACTGAGCACCTTATCTTTGAATTTGCTAGTCATGCCCCAGAATGTGTTTTTCAATTATAGGTGCTAAAGATATTAAGGTTTAAACTAGATGTTTTCACATTCAAAAATAAGGAAGACTTCAGTAAACAAATGTGACATCATAATTATAATAAATCGTTAACATTTTGTAACAGTGATGTTTCTGACTTTTCTCAACGATTAAAATTTGTTCAGGTGACTTTGGAATGGATGATCGTGAGATAATGAGAGAGGGAAGCGCTTTTGAGGATGACGACATGTTAGTGAGCACTAGTGCGTCTAACCTCCTGTTGGAGACTGACCAGAGCACCAACAATCTGAATGAGAAAATTAACCATTTAGAATATGAAGACCAATATAAGGATGACAATTTCGGAGAAGGAAATGATGGTGGCATATTAGGTAGGTCACAACAAGGTGGTGATTCTAACAATTTCTTGGCTCAAATGTAAGAACAGTAGCTAATTCTGTGTCTTGAGTAACTCACTAGGTATGTATTGGTTCAGTGAAAGTTCTCGGTTTTAAACCTGAATAATTCTTAAAACTGTTGAATTTGTATTTATCTGTGTTAAAATTAAGTTTCAATAGAAATATGAACTAGGAAATGTACATTAAGAATGAAGTATTTTCACATAACTATGTATTTTTTATACTTTTCATACATGATCTTGAAGAGAAACAGATGCAAACTGAATGCAGATTAACATTTAAATGTTAACATTTTAAAATTTTATTTTCCCTGTGATTGGATGTTGTTCTTTTAGCATTTTTAAAATACATTTTAACGATTACATTCCCTGTTTCAGATGACAAGCTTATCAGTAATAACGATGGTGGTATCTTCGATGACCCCCCTGCCCTGTCTGAGACGGGGGTTATGTTGCCAGAGCAGCCGGCACACGATGACCTGGACGAGGATGATAACGTGTCCAGTAAGCATTCCGTGCCCAGCAGCCTGGGCGGCCTTTGCCAAGATTCTTACTAAGGAAGGCCATACACTTAGGCTCTACTTTGAAACAGTGCTTATGGCGGACCACTGGTTCGGAGTCCTAGGTGTTTCACCTTGTGCCCCTACCCCCTTTTGGTCAGTAGGGTTCAACACTGGAGGGACTTCCTCAGAACTAAAAACGTTTTTCTTGGTGACAGTGGGTTTTTTTCTCCCCCTCAAGTTTCTCAGATTAAACCCACTACTACGCCCTGCCTCCTCCCCATTGTAGAATATCTGTTAACTATCCAAAACTTTTGTGACCAGGTTTCTGTTTTTATAGTGGGTGGGCCTGATAGTCCTGACTCAGTGGACCCTGTTGAACCAATGCCAACTATGACTGATCAGACAACACTTGTTCCAAATGAGGAAGAAGCTTTTGCTCTGGAACCTATTGATATCACTGGTGAGTATGCTTGTTGGCTTACATGGTCCAGGTTCTGGCTCTGGTCCACTAAACAGCCCTCATTTCAGATAACTATTTTCTTCTTTCTCTTTTGTCACAGTCAACTATTATAGATTCTTTATTTTAACTCAGCTATAATAGAAGTATCTTACAGAATATTTGTATAAGTTGCTATAAAATATAAAACTATAGAACAAGTTTTCTGCTAAAACATCTTAGATTTTCAGGGCCCTGGCTGGTAGCACAGTGGATAAGGTGCCGGCCTGCGAACCCAAAGGTTGCAGGTTCGATTCCCCAGCCAGGGCACATAACCAGGTTGCAAGCCGGGTCTCCGGTCAGGTCTGTGGCTGGAGGCAGGTGAAAAGCAACCATACATTGATGTGTCTCTCTCCCTCTCTGCCTCTTTCCCTTCCTCTCTTTCTAAAAATAATGAAATAAAATCTTAAAAAAAAAAAAAGAAAAAGAAAATAAAATCAATGCTATTTCAAAAAAAAAAAACATCTTAGATTTTCAAATCTTAGATTCCTCAAATGCTAGCTAGAAAACACTGGGAGGGCATTATACAGTAAAATGCAAAACTGACTAGGCAGTTAACCTTCCAAAGTTCTATATAGTTGGGCTACAATCCGGGAAAAACTAAAAGTAGTTTTTTAAGAAAAATCTAAAACTAGTTTTTAAAGAAAACTGGCACCATCAGGGGTTCTGAAAACAGCATCTGGCCCAGGCGGCTGTGGCTCCGTGGGATTGGGTGCTGGCCAGCAAACTGAAAGGCCGCTGGTTCGGTTCCCATCAGGCCTGGCTTGTGGGCCAGGCCCCCCCCCAGGTGATGTTTCTCTCCTGCATGGTGTTTTTCTCCCTCTCTTTCTCTGCCATCCCCCTCTAAATAAATAAATAAATGCAGTCTTTTTAAAAGGAAGCATTATTTTGTTTTCTGTGGTGCTTATGAATAAGCATAACAAAACATTTAATTGGGGGTTCTGCTTTTGAATAAACGAGGCAGTTTGAAATACCTCATTTGGATGGGAAAAGTTCCTAAATGGAATATGGGTACAATGGGATAGGGTACTTGAAATCAGTTAATAATATATTTCAGGATGCAGTTATTTTAAATAAAGCAGGGTTAACCTTTTGGGTTTTCTGCATAAAATCTGGTCACAAAAAATGTGACTTGGGCTTCTGGTTTATAAAGAGTGCTTACTAGGTAACTGCCTGTTGAGGAACTACAAATGAGGCAGTGAGCAAGTCTTTATCCTCACGGGACTTACATACTACTTGGAAGAACACGAGTGAAATACCTGCTATATTGGAGACAAACAGTGCAGGGTTCTCAGTGAGGAAAGCGGGTGCACTGCGGCAGGTAAGAGCTTAGCCAGGCTCTGCCAGCCGCTTTAGGGCCTCGAACTTACCCTTCAGGGAAAAGTGCTCAGTGCCCGGAGGGCGCTTCAGACAGAGGCTGTCACTCTGAACTTAATTCTGAGGTTTGAACCACATAAGTGATTTATAGATAACATGTGTAACAGGATGAAATATTAAGGAATTTAGTTAATCTCATGAGCTTTTCTGTTATCTTTAGAAATGGAGACAGTGTTGTGCTGCCTGTTCTGCAAAGGTTTAGTAAAGGTTAGAGGTCAGACTCATGTGTCTGCGATGGGAGCCTGTGATGGGAAGCGCTCCAGGCCCCTCTGCCTGGGTTTGGGCTTGAACTTAGCTAACAAGGTAGCCCAGAACTTGAGCCCGAGTGTGGTATGTGCTTCGTTCACAGTCTAGTGACATGGGTCAACTGTGTGGGCTCCTGAATTTCTTTACTCGTTTTGTACTAAATATATATTCATTCACTTACTCAGCAAGTTTTTGTTGAGCACCAGTTGAATGCCAGCCTCTATTCTGCAAGGTGCTTGGAAACCTTAATTAAAAGAAATTGTGCCCTCGTGAAGTTTTACTTTCCTAGTGGTTTTGTGGGAAAGCTGGGGATGATGAGACCAAGTCTGGTCACTGTGTTTTACGCCTCCCTCTCAGGAAAATGACCATATTTTCTTTGATCATTTCAGTTAAAGAAACGAAAGCCAAGAGGAAGAGGAAGCTAATTGTTGACAGTGTCAAAGAGTTGGATAGTAAGACCATTAGAGCTCAACTTAGTGATTATTCTGACATTGTTACCACTTTGGACCTGGCACCCCCCACCAAGAAATTGATGATGTGGAAAGAGACAGGGGGAGTGGAAAAACTCTTCTCTTTACCTGCCCAGCCTTTGTGGAATAACAGACTACTGAAGGTAATGCAGTTTGCAGGATTGACTTCCTACACATCTTGACCACTTTCAAAAATACTTTTGAAACCTTTGAATAACTTTTGATCAGGTACTTTTTAACTCTGTGGTACCTTTTATTCTTTCCTAAATCACACTATAGTGAACATAACTTGATCTAAAAGATTGTGATAAGTGAGTGAAACTTGCATTTCTGAAAGGTGTAGAATGAAAATTTCCTATATGAAAAAGCTACTGACATTTTTATAGCAGCTCTCTCCTCAACCTCCTGTGATAAACCCTTAGTCCTGTTGCCTTAGTGTGCAGTGTGCGTCAAGTCTGTGGTCTTCTGCTTCTGTTGCTTTCTGGCCAGAGCATGTGGTGGTGCTGCTTTCCCACAGTCATGCTGGCTTTGCCAGTCCAGGCCCTGGCTGCTTGCTGGGCAGTCCAGGGCGAGGTTCTGGAGCACTGGTGCGGGGTGCAGTGCTGTCAGGCTGTTACTCTTTGCAAGTTGAAGTGTGTGTAAACTGATTTTACCTTCTATCCCAGCGGGTTCTAAGTGTAAAGTGTGTAAAAGTAGCAAGACTGGCAAAACTGCTATTGAAAGCTCAGTCATACACTTATTTGGAAGACATATTTTTTGACTTTGTAGTCTTATAGGAATGTTTCCTGAGGAGGTAATTCAAAATATGGAAAGCCGTTCCTGTGAAGGTGTTCATTATTATATTCTTATTTACAGTAAAGATTTTAAAAGGAAACAAAATATTTAAAAATTGGCCATGTGTGGGATATGCATATAAATACACACGTAATCTTCTCAATGGGACATTATGTACTCATTTAAAATGTTAAAATGATAGTTAAGACTGCCATATAATATTAAGTGATAAAGCACCAAGTAAAGGTATTCGATATGACAGACTGAGTTTTAAATATATTAATATGAAAATTAATTTTAACTTTTTAGAATTGTAGTTATAATTTGAAATCCAATGTTTAAAATCAATTTAAAGCGAAATGAAGTGTGAATATGTTATAACATTAAGTAGAAATTATGCTAAATATATATACACACTGATTACAACTGTCTTAAAACTTACAGAATATGGAAATATCTATAATATTTGTAAATATCAAATATCAAATATCTGTAAATATCAGTGGTGGGTTTTCCGTTAATGTGATTTATTTTATAATTTTTTTTTCTTACAATTTTTTTATAGCTCTTTACACGCTGTCTTACACCTCTAGTTCCAGAAGATCTTAGAAAAAGGAGGAAAGGAGGAGAGGCTGATAATTTGGATGAATTCCTCAAAGAATTTGAAAACCCAGAAGTTCCCAGAGAAGACCAGCAACAGCAGCATCAGCAGCGTGATGTTATCGGTGTGTCCTGTTGGAATAGTTCCCTTATGAAGTTTACGTGAACGTTGGGCCTAAAATTTACCTGGATGGTACCAAAGTAAAAGAAACCAGGAACAAGGGTGTATACTCCCAATTTGGGCAGGGAAATCCATGCCTTTGTTATAGTGTGTGATGCTTTGTTAGGTACGAAGCTTTCTGTTTTCACGACTGGCTACATGATAAGTTTACTAAAGGACTGTTCTGCATTGGATGGAGGTGGGATTGTTTCTTTCAAGGGCCTTTCCCACCTATAAGTGTTACTACGTACATTGAGTGATCTTCGTGGCAGTCAGATTTTATTTGGCCATCTTCATCAGAGCAAATACTTGTGTCTTAGTGTATTAGCATTAAAAGTAAATGATCCTAAAATCTTATTTAAGACCGAATGTCCTAAGTCTCTTCACATGGCCAATTGCAGATGAGCCCATTTTGGAGGAGCCAAGCCGCCTCCAGGAGTCCGTGATGGAGACCAGCAAGACAAACCTGGAGGAATCGGCCATGCTTCCGCCACCGCCTCAGGGAGTCAAGCGAAAAGCAGGACAGCTCGACCCAGAGCCTGTGGTCCCTGTGAGTAAGCACAGCTCTCATCACAACTTTTGGGGGTGTTCAGAAAGTCATTTTACATTCCTAGAGCTAGCAGAGGTTATTTAGGGCACCTTTTTTAAAGTATCTTGGTTTAGGCAGAAAATGCAAAGGAGTGGGTCCAGAGAGGAAGAGTGGAGGGTATGAGCACATGCCTTAAACGAGAGCAGGTGCTCTGGGGATTTGCAGCCTTGCTGACTTTCGGGCAGTCTCCTTCAGAGTGGCCCAAAGTGGGCTCCCTTAGCTCAGGTGCTTCCTTCTCCAATGCTAGCCCAGGGCAAATCTGAGAATTCTAGAGAAAAACCAGTATGTGGAACCTGTTAAGTTCTACAAGTATTCAATATTTTATGAGTAAAACTGCTAAATAAAGAGAATGTTGACATTGAAAAATAAGCCAGTGGAGCCCTGGCAGGTGGGTCAGCAGGTTAGAACGTCAATGCGACACACCAAGGTTACGGTCCCATCCCCGGTCAGAGCACATGTAAAAGGAACAACCAGTGCACGCATAGAAAGACAAGCAGAGCAGCAAATCAATGTTTTTCTCCCTCTCTTTTTAAAATCAATAAATTAAAACAAAAAATAAGCAAATAGATTTCTTGTGCATCCCAGGCCAGCTGGGGACAGATTGTCAGTCACCTCGTTCCAGGTGGCTGACCACTTTATTTTGTTTGGTCTTCATTTCTTTACAAATAAGATCAAACAATATTCTGTTTTATTGAGAATTAATTGTCATAGCATTGTGTTTCAGGTGAAAAGCATAATTTGATATATGTATACATTGTGAGATGATTACAAGTTTAATTAATATTCATTATCTCACATAGTAAAAATATTTTTTGTAATGAAAACTTAATTTCTCCTCTGTCAGCAACTTCAAGTACATAATTACAGTGTTAACCGTAATCACCATACTGTTACTGTATCCTCAGAACTTCACCTTACAAGCAATATCTTCCCGTTTCCCAGCCCCCAGCAAGCATCGTTCTCTTCAGTTTCTAGACTCCACTTGTAAGCAGTATCGTGTATTGCTTATCTTTCTTTGCCTTATTTCACTCAGTATAATGCCTCAAGGTTCATGCGTGATGTTGCAGATGGCATGATTTCCTTCTTTCTCATGGCCGAAGAATAATTCCATTGTGTGCATATACATATCACTTCTTTATTCATCGACAGACATTTAGGTTGTTTCCATACCTTGGCTGTCGTGTATAATGTTGAGGTGAACATGGGCACATATTTTTTTGAGGTAGTAAATTTGTTTCCCTCAGATAAGTAACCTGTAAGTGGAATTGGTGGCTCAATATGGTAGATCGGTGTTGTTTGGGGTTTTGTTTTGTTTTGAGAACTTCACTACTCCATACTATTCCATTCTGACTGTTCCAGTGTACATTCACCAGTAGTGCGCAGGGGCTCCCTTTTCTTTACATTGTTGCCAACACTTATTTCTTGTCTTTCTGATTCTAACAGTTGTGAGGGTGATACGGTTTTGATTTGTGTATCTGTGATGATGAGTGATATTAAGCATCTTGTTTGCCATTTATACATCTTTGGGGAAATCCTCTTATTTTTAAGCGGGTTTGTTTGAGTTGTGAGAGCTCTTTATCTGATAAGGGGTTAATATTTAAAAATACATGTAAGTTGCAATAAGAAGGGAGTTTCTGGTTTCAGATCTTACATTCAAAGTCTTTAATGATTCCATTTCAGTATTTGGTGTAGGAGATTAGGGTTCCAGCTTTCTGGCACCATGTCTGAAGAGACTGTCTTTCCTCCAGTGTATATTCTTGGCTTCTTTTTTGTAAATTAATTTAATGTAAATGTGTGGGTTTATTCCTCTTAGACTCTCTGTTCTGTTCCAGGTTCTGGTTAATGTTTTAGCAGACATTTCCTGCAAATCCCCAATACTAGGCAGTTTTAGGCTATCTTGTTAGGTAATCAAGAATACACTTCAAATTGCTGAAAAAGTGTAAAGTAACATCTGGCTATTTCATTCAGAATAGCTACCATTAAGTACAGCAAGGATAAGAAAGCCAAAATAAGTATAAAGGAGGTAAGGTCTAGTTGAGGACTACCCAACCTTGAGTCTATAGAAGAAATGAATCTGAGCAAAAGAGAGCTCTTGGCTAACGCTGTGGGCTCTTGGTACAGCCTCCATCAGGTGGTGTTGGCGCAGTGCTCTGCCCTCTGGGGGTAAGAAGTTGTCAGAAAGTGCGTTCTTCTCAGAGCCCAGGGATGAGGATAGGTACCACTCTCCTGGTGATTGTTCCTTGCCACTTGTTTAGTTTGTTTTTCTGTGCTATCAGTGGTTAAGGTTTAAGCCTGAGAAGAAGGAAATGAAAGTAATGGACCCCAAAAAATAGTTGATTCATTTCTCTGCGCTACTGGAAGAGCTGCTAGGCTCCCATTTAGAGCCCGGGCTTCGTGGTGTTAGCCACAGGGCACTTTTATGCTGTGATCGATGGCAACCCTGTTGTGCCCTGAAATGAGGGGGCTTGGTGGTTTTCCTCACATGCTACCACAGGAAGCGCAAGGAGTTTTACCATTTATAGTTCTTTCTTGCAAATTTCTCACCTAGACTTGAAGTGTTTGACTCCTGAAAGAAGTAAATCCATTTTTCTAG
Organism: Noctilio leporinus; assembly: GCA_004026585.1. Lineage (NCBI taxonomy): Eukaryota > Metazoa > Chordata > Mammalia > Chiroptera > Noctilionidae > Noctilio > Noctilio leporinus. Next base: position 238,718 of record PVIW01001139.1, read on the forward strand.
GATAATGGATTTACTTCTTTTATAAATTGTAATATTTGAACATTGTGGTTTTACAGTTTTGAAAAAATGTACAGGTGGGGCAGATGATACAGTTATTCTTGGATTGTTAATTCTTGTATTATCTTTCATAGTAACTGTAAGCCTGCTTTTGCCCCACCCAGTGTAATTGATTTTTGATTGTGAGGAAGTATGGTGATATGACTAGGATTTTCCATTTTGAAAACTAGCAGTGATGTATTTGCATATTTAAAAGAAACTACCCTTAAAATGTGTACCTTAAATTGCCTTATTTTTTTTTACTTTAAGCCTCAGCAGGTAGAGCAGATGGAAATGCCTCCCGTGGAGCTGCCCCCAGAAGAGCCTCCGAATATCTGTCAGCTAATTCCAGAGCTAGATCTTCTACCGGAGAAGGAGAAGGAGAAAGAGAAGGAGAAGGAGGAGGAGGAGGAGGAGGAGGTAAAGTAACATTCTAGATACATTACCGTTTCACCTTTAGCAAAACTTCTACCAGCTCTTGTACCTTTCCTGCTGGAAGGAAGTTCATTGATGTTCAGCTTCAGAGTGATGAAAAGATAACATGTTCAAGCATGAGCCAAGTTTAATCGAATGCCTAGTGATCTAGCATCACTAACAGCGTTCAGTTTCATGCTATGCTATGTAACTTCGTGGCTCTGAAAGGACATGGGACTACGCCTCACTGGTTTCTGGGTTTTTTTGCTCGACTTCTCAATGGTTTGTAGCTACTTTTATTATCTTGCGGTTAGTAGTTAATTCTTACTGTGGCCTGGAAAGAAGATAATCAGACATTTTTCATATGTGGGTTTTGTTTTTGTTTTCATAGACCAGGGTGGGATGTGACTTTCCTAAAATAAATTGAGTGAAGCCTAGAATGAGTTTTGTTTTGGGTTTGTTTGTTTTTAGTATAGAGGTGCTTCAGGAATGGATTTCCTTTTCCTGGGGCATGTTTTGGCTATTTAAGGTCCTAAGGTTATATATAAGGTTATATATTTTTCTGTTGGATGTTGTCAAATATTTTATTTTGCCCTTTATTGAAGTGTCTCCTGGGTAGCATTGAAGCTCTTTTAGTTTCCTGCAAGACTGAAGGTTATGGATTATATTAGATACATTCATTAGCATCTGTTTGCAGTTTAGCATTAGGCCAACCATAGAGTTCATCGGCACTTAGAATTTAGTCTGAGCACTGCCTTAAGGCATTTAGACTGAGAGCTACTCTAGCCCATGTGCTAGAGTGTGCCATTATCTCACTGTTAAATCAGGATTTAAAAATCATCGTGCTTCCTATTGATGTGTAAAGCTGTTTACCTCTGGCTCTTCAGAACAAGGTATACTGCTAGTGTGTAGAGCCTGGGAGCTGCTGGGCAGCTTAAGTGAAATACGTGTTACGGGGAAAGCCGTTTCTTTGAAACACCATGCAGACCCGTATGACTTGCTCAGCTTTGCTGTTCTGAGGGCTCTCCTTGGTGCTGCTCCACAGTGAATTTAAGAATATAAATCATCTAGAACATCATGCTCCAGAAAAACAGTACATGTATATTCAGTTGAGATAAACAGTGTGTTTAGTGGCATAGTTGATTTATATCCCAGCGTAAGTTCCTTCCTTATCTTAACAGGGACCAAATAACCAACCAGCAATAGTCCACGGACCATGCTGTATAGACCACATCTTTCTAGACCAGTACAGAGTCATATATTCAGCCAAATGTTTGCTTGCAGGTACAGAGGACTTTCTTTTGTAATTTAAGAAAGAAACTTCAAACTAAATCTAAGTGATTTTTCAGCAGCATCGAGTATATTTTTCTGTTAATCAAAATAAATGGTTTAAATTAATTTAGAGCTTTCAGGAGATCATAGAAATACATAATTTTGCAACAGAATAACTTTATCAGCTTATTTTTGAATGTGTGTGGGGTCATCTTTGTCCAGGATGAAGATGCTTCAGGGGGTGACCAGGACCAAGAAGAAAGAAGGTGGAACAAAAGGACCCAGCAGATGCTTCACGGGCTTCAGGTACCCAGCACGCTAGGGTTGCAACAGGGCGCTCGGGCCTCCCCCTCAGACAGAAGCCACGTGCTGTGTAATCACAGTGCCTGCCTTTGTGAGACGCTCTGCAGAAATGCACGTTTTAAGCTATTTTAATACATAAACTGTTAGTCCAAGAGTACCTGGAAGGCATCCAGGTCTGAGTACTTGCCTTGACTGCTCTTGGCGAGAGAATTGTGGTGATTTATGGTTCCTTCGTGTGCCTGCATCTTAGTTTTGTTTGAGCATATTTAATTGGAGTCGTTCCGTTTGTCAAATTGTTTAGTGGCAGGTGTCACTTACCTGGGGCCTTGAAAGTATGAGGTGCAGATGAGATACCTTGGGCATATGACATACCAGGGAAGTTGGTCCGCATTTCTTAAAATAGGTTCAAAGGATAGTTGGAATATGTAGAAATCTTAAGGACTATAAGTGCTAGATTTTACTGTTGCATAAAATGAATATCCAAAGAAATTACTCCCATTCCCCAACAGAATCACTTCCATTTAATTCTTCCTTTTTCCCCCTTAATTTCAGCGAGCTCTTGCTAAAACTGGAGCTGAATCTATCAGTTTGCTTGAGTTGTGTCGAAACACGAACAGAAAGCAAGCTGCAGCCAAGTTCTACAGTTTCCTGGTTCTTAAAAAGCAGCAGGCTATCGAGCTGACGCAGGAGGAGCCCTACAGCGACATCATTGCCACGCCGGGGTCGAGGTTCCACATAATCTGAGCAGCGCGGAAGCACTGTAGCTAGTGTTCATTTCACTAGTGTGTCCAAATTGCCCCCATGTGTAGGGCACTAAAACCCTTTCAAGAAAGTTCCGATGTTTGTCTGTACAAGGTCTGCCTTTCCATTTTTTCCAGTATTTTAATGTTATCAGTTTCATCTTTAAGGGAAACTGCTTCTGTGGATGGTGTTCTGATGGAGAAAGCAAGCATCCCAAGGACTCAGAAGATTATTTTAACGGAACAGAACAGATGTGTGCAATATTGGCGCATGTGATAGCAGTCAAAAGTCAGGATTTTTATCTTTGTTGTCCTTCGGAAAGGAAAACTTGTCAGGAAAAAGACCTGCCGGTTTAAGAATGAACGGTGTGAGTCTTAGAAAGATGGTCTTTTCCCATCGGTAACACGGGCAGTCTTCTTGAGAATGGCCGCACGTAGGGTGCGGACCAGCAGAGGCCTGCCCTCGAGACCCGTTTTTAAGCCTAATTCCATCATGACCAAGGGGGTGTGTGAGCTTGCGATGTAACTCGTCCCCTCAGCCAGAAGGTGACAGGACTTGGTTTCAAGTATTCTATTTTATAAATCATTCCGTGAATTTTTTAAACGAATCTTACTATCCCGAAATCGGTGGTTTTAGTGAGGCTCTAAAATGAGCAGAAATAGACTTTTGTAGAGTAGACTGAATTTAAACATTTATAACTTTCCAGGAGCTATAAATCAAAGTTTTAAAAAGATGTTTGGATATATTTGAGTATTCAGATCATGGAAATAGAAATTATTATGCCAACTAGAAGGACAGACTGAGGGGAAAGCACACACCTGGTTGACTTAACCTTTAAGCAGACAATGCTGTAAAAATAATGGCTTCTCTGATATTTATTATAAGTTTTATTACTGACCTCTTTTTCCAACGCTGCACACTCTGTGTTTGGAACTTTTAATAGCTTTGCAACAGAAATCCTGTATCCAGTTTCCTACAATTTAAGTGAAGAAAAACATCCAAATAAAGGCTTTATTATTAACAAACCAGATAGCACCAGAAATTATGTGACTATTATGATTATCAAAATGTCTTAACTTTTTAGGGCAAAATTACACTGAAAGTTCTAGCTTAAGTGTTAGCACTTTTGTGGAAAAAGAAAATCACTTTTGAAACTCAGACTTCAGTGTATGTCCAGTAATTTAAAATTAAGTGAAATGTTTTAAAATTGTGAACGCGTAATTACTGTTTTGATGATTCATTTTCTTGAGAATGGTAATTGTATAAAATTGCTATTGCAGCTTTATTTTCATTATAATGTGCCTGTAAACCATTTTTCTCCCTTGTAAAAAGACATTGTAGATAATTGAATGTTTGATTATAGAAAGGTCAGTAGTTCCTTGTTACACATTTTGTTAGTCTGGTTTTTGTTGCTTACTGGGTTTAATATTGTTCCTGAAAATAGTTGATGCTATGTTATGTATAACTTTTCTAATAAAAGTTGTGTTATAAGCTGTAACATTTTGGAGTATTGGTTTTTCAGTTGATGGTGTTGCCCTGGAAAATAAAAGAATTGTGCCTCATCTTTTGTTGGCCTTACCTAGAATAATTATCCTTGTAAACTGTAGGTGAGTTTGTCAGAAAGTGTTAGATTTAAGTAGGAAAGACTAGAGCAGTCTGACAGAAGAGCCATGTGACCTGAAACCTTGACAGAGGTAAAATCTTTTGGACACAGGTATATTCCTGTTAACCACTCAGTACGTACACATCATGACATGCCTGTGTGTGTATTGGGTCTATAGGGAAAGCCTGCTGACTCCAGGGAACTCAGTAACCTAGAACATAGCCACGTCTGCATGCAAGCTTATGAGTTGTCCCATCTCAGCTGTCATCGTGTCTTAACGATCAGATGGATGTTGTTTGCTACCCAAGTTAACTTGTGTTTGCACTTGCATTAGCTTTTGTATAAAATTGCTGACCAACAATGTGATAAGACACTAAGACTTTATGCTTAAGATACAGCAGAGCTTAAACCATGAATAACCCCTGGCTGGTAGCACAGTAGATAAGGCGCTGGCCTGCTAAACCCAAAAAACCCAAAGGTTGCTGGAAAGGTTGCTGGTTCGATTCCCAGCCAGGGCATATAACCAGCCAGGTCTGTGTCTGGAGGCAGGTGAGAAACAGTCATACATTGATGTCTCTGTCCCTTTCCTTTCTTCCTCTCCCTTCCTCTCACTCTCTGGAAATAATAAATTTAAAAGAATTTAAAAAAAAAAAACCCATGAATAGTTTAATGCAGTTTGTAATAGAAAAAACCGTTCACTATGTACCAATTATCCTCAGACCCAGAGCTTTAGTTAGGGCTCACTGCCTGTGACAAAGACAAGCAGGGAAGAAATACAAGTGTGCCTAAAACAGCACTTGGGGTAGTTCAGAAAGGATTCTCGGATGATAAAAAGCTTTTGCTATGATTTGAAAGGTGGCTCAGCATATGAGTGAGGTGGTTTCATTTTGGATGGAGGAGAGTCATGAGTATTTGATGTAGGACTTGAAAGCAGAATCCTTCCTCTTGAAACGCTCACACTGAGCTACCGAAAGGGGCCAGAGGTCGGGAAATAGCTTCTCATCTAAATTTGATTTTGTAGCCTAAAACTCCGTGATTATCTGGGCCTCCTAAGATAAAATTAAAATCAGTCACACCTGTTACCAGGAGTTGTGACAATCCTAAGAGCTAATTAAAAGTGATTTAAAAAGCAGCTAACCTTGGAAGTAAAAAAAGTAAGTTTTTCCAGATCAGGCTCATTAATCTTTGTGATCCTAGGGCACCTCCTATGACATAGACCCACCTACTTAAAAAGACCACATGGTTCCTCAGTCCATCTAAAACAGCTAATTCTATTTCCTCCTTCAGACCCCCTAATTCATCTTGGTGACTGGCTCCTTCACTTTCCACATCTCCAATACTCTACAACTCCAGCTGAGACCACCTTTCAAATGTTCAATAGCACTACAAGGTCACACAATCTCAAGATACATACTCCTAAATCTGCAAGGTGCTTAAGCTTCAGAATGCACAAAACAAGTCAAGGACTCTTCATAGAGCTTACATTCCCGCATGGAGTCAAAGTCCGTCAAAAATGAGTGCTAGGAATGACAGCTTGCAGTATTAACAGGGTGGTCAGAGGAAGCCCATTTAGAAGGTGAACTCTGCAGACTTGAATGTTAGACAAGGATGTATAGTGCTTCAAAAACTGGGACATAAGTACACCTGACAGGTTCAAGATAACACAAGTCCCGACGCTGAAGAGAACAAAGGGAGTGAGGGGGACAAAAGAAATAAGATGGGAGGTATAACAGGCTACATCATACACTACAGAGTTCAACTGTGCTACTGAACAACCTGTCAAAGAAGAGAACACACCCCAAGAAAAAGTAAAATGAAAATAGACCAAAACTTAGGGAATAAAGCAAAAGCTCTAAGGAAAAAAAAAATTCAATGTCTACATCAAGAAACAAATATTTCAGACAGCCTCATGGTATACCTGAAGGAACTAGGAAAAGAACAAAGGAAGCCCAAACGTGGAAGGAAATGAAATAGCAACTAAAAGGACAATAGAAATAATTACACGAACAGCTGGTTATCTAAGATGATAAATAAAATAGATCTTTAGCAAGACCAAGAAAAAAAAAGAGGACAAATAAAATCATCAATGAGATTATTAATGGAAGAAAAATACTCAGCACATCTGGCTGTGATAACTAGCAGGGATTTCAGATGAGTGAGCTGGAGGCCGCTGGTTCCAGACATTCCCCTGAATGGGCCCACATGTGGACTCACGAACTCACTGGTTCTGAGCTCCAGTTCTGGGGCAGCAGCTCAAAAACATCCAAGACAGAGGGGGGAGGAGTTGGAATCACTAGCTTCAGGGTGAGAGCTGGTCAGGGCATCTCACTTTGAGGACAGAAGTGCTGACCGATGCCCTTGTCCTTTTGTTAAGCTTTCCCACCCAGCATGCACAGGTGAGGACCAAATCAGAATGTTTTTCTTTCTTTGAAAAGGTAAAGCTGATCAATCTAACCAGATTTATCCAGAAAAAGAGGACCATATAAATACAGAGATAGAAAAGAAGTGATAATAACACCACACCCTGCATCAAAGTAAGAAGCTGCACAGCAAAGAAAACCATAAAATGGAAAGGCAACCTACCTTTGAGTGGGAGAAAACGTTTGTAAATCATGTATGTGCTAAGGGCTTAATAGCCAAAATACATAAAGAATTCATACACCTTCAGAGCACGTGAACAATCTGATACTTCCAAATAGACATGTTTCTAAAGAAGACATACAAATGACCAAAAAGAACTCAACATCTTTAATCATCAAGGAAATGCGAGTCAAAATCACAGTAACAGCTCACACCTGTCAGAATGGTTATCAAAAAGGCAAGCAGTAACATGTAATATGTGAGTATATGTGGAAAAACAGAACTCTGGTTCACTGTAGGTGGGAATGTAAATTGGTCAGGCACTGTGGTCAACAGTGTGGAGTTTCCTCAAAAAATAAAAATAGAGCGACCATATCATACAACCATCTCATTCCTGGGTCTATAATCCAAAGAAAATGGAAACAGGATCTTGAAGACAGAGCTGCCCCTGCATATCTATGGCAGCATTATTCACAACAGGCAAAATATGAAAACAAGTGTCCGTCCATCAACAGGTAATGGACCAAGAAAAGGAAACGGAGTTTCCGGTAAGGTGGAGGAGTAGGTGCCCTGTGCTCACCTCCTTCCAGCACCACATCAAAAATACAACTAAACTACAGAAAAGCTCCACTGAAAAAGGCCTGAAGTCTAGCTGAACAGAGCCCACTGTTTGAAGACTGGTGGTTAAAAATCAAGAGAGATATCTTGTATGTGAAGGTTCCCCCATGAAGTAAGGGGTCCCATTCCTACACCAGGTTCCCTTCCTATAATTCTGGTGGTGAAAACCAAAGGGGATGGTGGCTGAGGCAAAGCTTCTCGAACCCCAGACATTCCTCTTACCAGGCCCACACAGAGACATCCTGAAGGGACTCACTCCCTCTGAGCTGCTGCACTGGGGGACGTACGGGAGGAAAGGAATCTCTGGCTTTGGAGTGAGGACTGCAGGGGTGGTCACCTTTCAGACAGGAGTGCTGGCGGAAGCCATTGTTCCTTTGCTGAGCCCGCCCCCAACCCACCTGCAGCACAGGTGCTGAGCATCATATCTGAGTCTCCGCCACCTGGCTAACACTGTTCACCTGCCCTGGCGATTCCCTGAGACCCTGACTCCCCCAACTTGTGGGCCTGCCAAGCCTAGTGGCTTTTCCATAGAAATGATGTCTTGACTTATGTTGTGGGCATTCTTAAAAGCTCTCACAGGTTCCCAAACCCCCCAAACAAGCAGCCTCTGTACTTGGAGTGTCCTGTGCCACTTGCTAAGCAGTCCCGAGCCCAGCACTGTAACAGAGCTTTCCTCAGCCTACAGCTTAGCTGACTCCAGGCACCTCTAAATCCAGCACAAGTGGAAACCATCTACACATCGCTTTGTAGCTCATACCAAGTAGCCCTGGGCAGGGTACGGGCAGGGTTATCCTGGGCATGCACCAGAACCCCTCCCAAGAGGTCCCAGACCAACATGCCAGGTGGCTAGCTTTAGACCACGCTGGAGAACCACCCACCCACCTCTACTAACAACACCACAAAGGGCAGACTCAGCAGGCACCAGACCCAACTAAAGTGAATCCTCCATACAGTCAGCCCCTGTGCAACAACTCCCCTAAGTCATGACCAGTCCTCATAGTCCTCACAGCCTATCAGCCTGAGGGTCAGTCCCTCCTACTGGGATGCCAACCGTAGTCATGACTCAGCTACAAGAAGACATACCACCCACACTAGAGATACACCTGGAGCCCTGGCTCCAGAGACCTACTGGTTACCTGCCCAGGGCACCAGTAGGTGCCCTAGGACTATATAAGGCTTCCCTACCAAGTCTAGGAGACATATCAGCTCTACCAAATACATAGAAACAAACACAAGGAGGTAGTCAAAATGAGGAGACAAATGCCCCAAATGAAAGAACAGAACAAAACTCAAGCAATCTACCAGATGCCGAGTTCAAAACACTGGTGAGAACTTTAACAAACAGATAAGGGAACATAAAAATTGAGATAGAAAACATTTTTTGAAAAGTCAGAAATGAAGACTACAAAACTGAAATAAGAATACATTATTATCAATAGTACATTAGATAAAGTAGAGGATCAAATCAGCAATTTAAAAAGATTGCAAAAAGAAAAAAAATCCGAAAAACAAAAATAAAATCAGTTTAAGGGGCCTCTGAGAGGATGTCAAGCAGACTGACATTCGCATGATAAGGGTACCAAAAGGAGAAGAGAGACAGCAAGAAATTAAAAAGCTATTTTAAGAAATAATGATGGACAGCCCTGGCTGGTGTGGTTCAGTGGATTGGCACTGGCCTATGAGTGCAAAGGTCGCTGGTTTGCTTCCCAGTCAGGGTACATAACCAGGTTGTAAGCCAGGTCTCCAGGCAAGCCCTTAGCTGGAGGCAGATGAAAGGCAACCAAACATTGATGCTTCTCTCCCTTTTTTCATCCCTCCCTCTCTGCCCTTCTCTCTGAAAATAATGAATAAAACCTTAAATAAATAGAAATAATGATGGAAAACTTTCCTAACCTGGTCAAGTAAATAGACATACAAGTCCAGGAAGTGCAGAAAGTCCCAAACAAGATGCACCCAAAGAGGCCCACACCAAGACACATCATAATTTAAATACCATCAGTTAAAGACAAAGAAAGAATCTTAAAAGCAGCAAGAGAAAATCAGTTACCTACAAGGAAGCTACCATAAGACAATCAAATGATTTCTCAACAGAAACATTTCAAGCCAGAAGAGGCTGGTACAAAATATTCAAAGTGATGAAAATTAAAAATATACAACTAAGATTACTCAACCAGCAAAGCTATTATTTAAACTCATAGGAGAGATAAAGAGCTTCCCAGGGAAGAAAAAGCTAAGAGTTCATCACCACCAAACCAGTAATACAAATGTTAAAGGAAATTCTTTAAGAAAAAAATATATTAAAAATATGAATAAAGTGGCAATAACTACACACCTACCAACAATTTAAATGGAAGTGGATTAAATGCTCCAATCAAAAGACATAGGGTTGTTTGATGGACAGGAAAACAAGACCCTTACATATGTTACCTGCAAGAGACTCCATTCAACTATTTAGAAAGACACAGACTGAAAGTAAGGGGATGGTAAGATATTTCATGCAAATGGAATTAAAAAAAAACAAAAAAAGCTGTGGTATCAATACTGATACCAGGCAAAATAGACAAGACAAAGGCTATAACAAGAGAAAAAGAAGAACCCAGAAATTACATTTCTGGGTATTTATTTGAAGATACCTAAAATACTAATTTAAAAGGATATATCATCCATGTGTTCATTGCAGCATTATTTAGAATAGCCAAGATATGGAAGCAACCTAAGTGTCCATTGATAGATGAAAGAATAAAGAAAAAGTGGTATATGTACACAAATGAAATGTGACTCTAGCATTAAAAAAAAAAAAAAAAAGGAGAGAAACCTTCTTATTTGCAACAACAAGGATGGATCTAGAGGGTATTATGCAAAATGAAGTCAGACATAAGACAAATACAATATGGTTTTAGTTATATATGGAATCTAAAATACAAAATAAATGAACAAGCAAAAGAGAAACAAACACATAGATACAGAGAGTAAACTGATGGTTGCCAGACGAGGGGAGGGTTGGTTGGATAGGTTAAAAGGGGGAGGGAATTAAGAAGTACACGAATTGGTAGTTAAAAAAAACAGTCATGAGGATGTCAAGTACAGCATAGGAAATGTAGTCAACAACATCGTAATAACTCTGTATAGTGTAAGGTGATTACTTTTTAAGTTATGTAAATGTCTAATCGCCATATGGTATACCTGATAGTATTGTATGTCAACTGTCATTAAAAAATAAAATTATTTTTAAGGTGAAAATGGAACACATACAGTGGAATTTTATTCTGTTCCAAGAAGGAAATCCTGATATTTGCTACAACATAAACCTTGAAGGCATAATGCTAAGTGAAATACATCACGCAGAGAAAGACAAATACTATATGATCTCATGCACGTGTGGAATCTACAAAACCTGAACGCGTGGAAGCAGAGTTGAGTGGTGGTACCAGTGGGAAGAGGTGGTGGAAGTGGACATATTGGTCAAAGAGGATAAACTTTCAGTCATAGATGAATACATTCCAGGGACCTAATGTACAGGATAGTGATTAGAATTAATAATAGTATATTACATACTTGACAGTTGCTGGGAATATAGGTCTTAAATATTTCACCACCAAAATGAGGTGGAAGTGTTAACCAATACTGTGGTGATGATCATTTTGCAATATATATGTGTGCAATATATATGTGTGATAATATCATATACTATATGATATTATATATCAATATCATCTTAATAAAGCTGAGGAAAGCAAAAAGAGAAACAAATGAAGTGAATGCTTGTTATAGTTCATAGACAACCATTTTCACCATCTTAGAAAGAAATTTCAGGTTTCAAGAAGTTTTCTAAGGATATTTTCCCAATTAAGCTATAGAGTGCTAGATAACTGGAAAATAATCACAAATTATTAGACATCAGATGGGGTCCTTGGTCACCCATAAAAGTCCTAACTCAAGGGCAGGTAAACATCCAAGCCATCTAGTAAGACTCCACCTTTTAAATTTCTAAGGTGGTCTGACCTACTGGTTAATATAATCCACTAAGTAGCATGATACACGTCATCTGTCATAACATTGTATCTCTTGAAACCATGTAAAAACATGAGAAAATATTAGGTTGGACCACCTGGTAGAAAGATCATTAACTTCACAATTAAGTACCCTTGGATCTCAAGCTCAACTCTATCCTTACCACTAACGTACCCTTGGCAAACCTCTTCCCTACTTTGAACCTCGGTTGTTTTCATCTATCTACAAAGTTGGGTAGCAATATCTACCTCATGGAATTTGGGAGAATCACATGAAATGCTCTATGAACACAATAGGCATCAAGCCAAGCCAGTAGCTGGTACCTAGAAAGAACCAGGAGTATTCAGTTGTATCCCTCTAAACATCTCTTATTGTTTTCATTATATGTGTTCACATTATCACAATAAGTGATTAGTTTCTACAAGTCTCTACGTTTTTCCTATAAAAATAATTTATTTGAAGAATTCATCTCTTATAAAACCCAGAAGCCATGGGACATACCCACACAGCTGCATTCCATACGAAGAAGAACTGAGCCCCAGACACGATCCCCCAGGTAGAGCTGGGGGCCCTGGGACATGAGTGGGTGGCTAGGCAACTTTGAAAATAGAAGTTGCTTATGTGGACCCCCTTTTTTTTCTGTCTTATACTTCAGCTTCCTGTAGTTTCCTCTAAATACTCTTACGTTATTGTCAACTTGCAAGTCAACAAAGGAACTTTGAAGTTGTGGGAAGACAGAAGGTTAATTTTTAAAAATGTTTACTGATTTTAGAGAGAGAGAAAAAAATATCAATGTAAGAGAGAAACATCGACTGGTTGTTTCCCATATGTGTTCCAACTGGGAATCAAACTTGCAACCTAGGCATGTGCCCTGACCGGGAAGGGAACCCCAAACACTTTGTGTAAGGAACGACACTCCAAGCAACTGAACCACACCAGCCAGGGCAAGATGGATGGTTTTTATATCAAGAGCCTGATACAAGGATCAAATGTTCCCCCCCGTCTGTATTCTTCCTGCTTCTGTCCTGAGCTGAGGCAGGCGATAGAAAGGTGTGGAGTGGCCAGGTGTACCGCAATTGAGGGGAGGGAAGGACAGAGGCAGAATGGATAAATGCAGGGGGGTGGGGGGTCTCAGGAACTACTGGTTCAGAATAGATGACCCAACAGAAGACGAATGCTATTACATTTGGGCTTCATCAAGACAGACCAGGAATCCAGATGTTTCTACGAACAGTGCTGAGTTTTAAATGTGATGATACGATTGATTCAAAATTATTTTCAACATCCTGCAGGCCAGGTGTCTGCAGACAGATCCAGCACACTTGTCTCGGGTTGGTGGCTTCTGTTGAGCCAAGTGTGACCACCAGCAGGAAAGCAATTTTATGTCACTGAAGCAAGACTTCCTGGACTTTTTCTCTTCACTGCTTCAAACCCCTCAGCTGGCGGCTTCCTCTCTAAAGAGCACCATCTTTACTTTTCAGGCCTTGATTTGGCTCATCAGCCCCATAGGGGAGATTCTTACTGGAGTTTTATGCTTCAGGTCATGCCCTGCTTGCTAATGACATGCTGACGGCTGGCTGTAGAAGCATCGCGCGCAAGCGTATAACCTCATGGAAATCTCTGCTTGGAAGCAAGGCTAGAAGAAGTTAAACTTCAAGACAAAAGTTATATCCTCTCAAGTTTCCCAGAGCCAGAAAAGGCAGTGATGCTCAGATGCCATGACTGCCAGGGTCCTGCAGGAGACCGTGAAGCTGCGGGCTTGAAATCTGGCCCAGCAACCTGCCTCTTTAACAAGCATTCCTGTTGGTTCTGAGGCAGGCAAGCCCCAGGTGACACCCACACATACCACAGTGTGGCCTTGTCCTGGGAGCTGCCACACTGACCCCTGGGCCAGCCTCTGGGGCCCTGACTGGCGGGAGAAGGAACCCTCCAGGGACAGCTGTTATTTATGCTCTCAGACCAGTCAGTTCTCTGTTGGACTGACTGCTCAGTGGGAAATCGTCACACGATTCAAGAGGGGAATGAAAGGGAATGAAGCTCTGCAAGGTGAGCAAACCAGTGTTATTTCCGGAGGCACCTGGCCGAGGGGGTGCTCATTCCCCGTTCTCATTCCCCGTTCTCATTCTCCCAGCTGCTGACAGTCTCCTATGTGCTAAAAAATGGGCAAAAGAGCCAATGGGTGGAGTGAGTGTGGCCTACTGGCGAAGGCACAGGGGTGCACTGTGAGGAAGGTGGGTTCAGTATCAGCCCTGCCTCTAACCAGAGACCAGAGTCGATGTCTTCACTCCCCTAAGTCTTGGTTCTCTGCTGCGGAACCTCGTAAGGCTCCTGTGAGGATTAAATAACAATAATGCAAGAAAAAGCACTTTTCTGAGTGACCCCTGCTACTGTTCTCGATTTATTAGTTGTTACTCAGGTCACAAGTATTTGAGTGTTTTACCCCGAGCTAGGAATGATTCCAGCCCCAGGTGTGCTGATAAGAACAAAACAGATGAGGTTCCCCGGGCTGGGGGACAGGGTACATTTCTTGTAAGGTTGAAGGAATCTGAGCTTCTCCAAAGAAGTAACCTCCCTCCAGAGAAGTTACTCCGCGTATCTTTTCTGTTTCCACAATGTTGTATTTCACCTTGATTAGGAAACTTATTACAATATACTGTCATTTACCCAACTACTTGTGCTTCTTTTGACAACTTGACTGGAAACTTTTGGAAGACTTGTCTCTAATCTCAGCCTCCAAAACCCAATGAGTGACAGATACATTTTTATTGTATTCGGCCTCACCAATGGTAAAGCATCAAAATAAAATAACTCATTAAGCTAGTGACTGCAGGCATCAGTCTTTAGAGTAGAATATGAGTTCTTATGTTTTTTAAAGGCTCAGTACCTTGTCTTGAAAAACCAGGAAAGGAGCAAAACAAACAAGGAAGGGAGAATAATTTGTTGACATTAACTACCCATCCCTTTTGGGACCAGCACTCAGGTGTCCTGCTTATCAGCATGGAGAAGCCCACTGAGCTTGCAGAGGCGTTTGGATCAGAACAAAGAGCCAAAAGCCTTAGATTTAGGTGATAATGGATTGACTAGTTTGGAAGAGAGTCTCTTAAATGTTTAAATACAAGAAAATACTTGTCTTGGTTCCCAGGCAAGTCTTTCTACGACAAAAATTCAAATCTGAGTGTGACAAAGGCCATAGTTTCTCTTGCACTATTCACCACGGATGTGGAAACGACTCCAGAATCTATCTGCAATCGACCCAATCCATAAGGGATCCCTCTTTCTCTATTTTCCTCCATCTCCTCACCTGAGGACATTTTTTTTCATTGATCTTAGAGAAGAAGGAAGGAAGGAAGAGAGAGAGAAAAACATCCATGTGAGAGAAACATTGATCAGTTGCCTCTTGTATATGCACCCTGGCTGGGGACCGAACCTGCAACCTAGGCATGATCCCTGACCAGGAGTTCAGTCCACAACCCTTTCATCACAGGATGGCCCGCCAACCAAATGAGTGCACGCCAGCCAGATGTGGATATCTGTTAATAACAGCACATAGGTTAGCTTTGGCAGGGCAAGCTGCTTAGATGCATATGTGAAGACTGGATTCCCAAGCCAATCCTGCATGTGACAAAACTGAAAATGTCACTGTAAGCAGAGCGCAAGCAGGGAGATTAATAAACAGCCTCACAGAATGACATAAATTTACCATAGTCCAAGGTCTGGCCCTCAGGCTTACTCTCTTGGTCAGCAGACCCCATGCAGATATTAGTAGTCACGTGGTCCAACTGATTTTTTTGGCCTACTCACAGTTTACACAATGAATCACTCTTTCATCTTAAAATATATTTTTTTACCTGGCTTCAGGGATATCTTATTCTCACTCTTGTGGCTGTTTGCTTTTCCTATCTCACTAGAAGGTCATTCTCTCACTCTTTTGCTAATTCTTCTCTATTCCCTATTCTTATTCCCCTAGGTTCAGTCCTTGAACTTCTCTCTTCTGTTGTCACATCCTCTCTCTACCCGGTAATTTCTTCCAGTCTCATGGTTTTAAATAGCATCCGCATGCTGATGACTCTCAAAAGTTGGTATCTCCAGCTGTGACTTTAATCTTGAACTCGCAGCTGCCGGTTTGCTATCTGCACTGAGATGTCTACTAGCCTTCTCAAATTGAACATATCCGGAGCCAACCTCCTGATCTTCACCCACAAACAAGCTCCCTTGGCAACTCCATCCTCATGGTTCATGGATCTCCATTCCACATGTTGCTGATGATCACAACCTTGGAATCATCCTTGACTTCTCCATCTCTACTATATATGATCCAACAAATACTGCTGTTCTGTTGTCACAACAGAGCCAGAATTCAACCACCTTTTAAGTTTTATTTCATTTTAGAGAGAGGGAAAGAAATATTGATTGGTTGTCTCTCGCTTACCCCCAGGCACGTGTCCTAACCGGGGACCAAACAGAGACCTTTTGGTTTGGAGGATGATGCCCAGTCTGCTGGGCCACACCAGCAGGGACAGAATGCGAGCTCTCTTCAACACCTTCCCAGCCACTACCCTGGGAAGTGTCACTACCATCACACCCCCTTCTCTTGCCCTGGGTCCCTGCAGCAGCCTGCCTGTTAGCTAGCTTCTCTTTCACAGTGGTTCATTCCCTCCCTCAAACTCCACCCCAAACAGAAGGTTTGGGTGTAGTATTTATGATTGTGCTAAAACCTTTGCCAGACCACTCCTCTATTCACAACCTTCCAATGGCTTCCCATCTCAGCTAGAGTAAATGCCGTTATTATAAGGCTGATAAGGTCCCATGTAAGTTCACCAACCCCTGATCCCAAACACACACACACACCATTACCTTTCTGATCACATTTCCCACTTCCTTTCCTTTTTCCCTCCACTCCTGTCACTCTGACCTTCTCATTATGCCCATTATGCTGGGAACAAGCCAGGCCCATCCCACCTCAGGAATATTATGTTGGCTACTTCCTTTGCCTGGACTAGTCTTCCCTCAGCTGGCCATGTAGCCTGCTTCCTCGCCTTCTGCAAGTCTTTGTTTAAACAGCCTTGCCGGGTGACCGACCAGCAGTGGAAACACCCGCAGCATTTCCTGCCTCCCTCCTCTTTGCTTTGCTCCCTAGAGCTTATCTATACTTACAGTACTGTGGTGTGTGTGTGTGTGTGTGTGTGTGTGTGTGTGTGCGTGTGTGCGTGTGTGATGAATGAATGCTAGCTTCACAGGACTGGGATTTTTTATTTTGTGAATTCACCTCAGTATTTCCAAGACCAAAATAAATAACTCAGAAGCACAGCAGATGCTTGGTATTCCTCCTGAATCAGGGAATGATTCATCCATAGTGGATGCACACGGCAGGACTACGTTCAGAAAGTTGCTTGGTGAGAACGGATTTTGAGCAAGGAACAAATGACCTGAAGAGTCCAATGCTCTCATGACAATGTTGCAGATTAGAGATGTGCCTGTCACAGGGACCAGAGTGTTCCAGACTGCGTGGCCATGGAGTCTCCTCTACCAGAGTCAGCTTTCTCCACCTCCAGGGCTAATGGGGTAATTCTCCGGACAAATTGGGCAATTTGCTTTTCTTCAAACATATCCTTGGCGCCAACTAGGTGACAACCAAAGCCTGCATTAGTCCAGGAACCACCCTGCCAGCTTCCATAGAGACCCATCACATCCTGTCCATGCTGGTTGCATATTTTAACTCTCAAAGAACAACTCCATTTGGGTTGATGCTTCTGACAGTAGTGCCCCTTCCTGAGGCCGGGAGAGTTCACGTTATGTTCCCACGCTATGCTCCATTCAGCAAGCTCTTCCTTATCCCGGACAAAGAGGGTGAGGAGTGTTTATGCAGGTGAGCTGGTATCTCATGTGACACCCTATTACCCCTGGAGTCCAATGTTGGCACACATTTCCACCAAGAGGGTATCCTGGAGTCTGATTCTCTCCTATGCCTGTATGCTTTCCTGAGTTGGCAGAAGGTAAAACTCATGATCAATGTGGTGGGAAACTCCATCTCTTTGCCACATGTGCAGAATTATGCAGATGGGTTTCTACCTAGAGCACTGGTCAGCACTCCAGGTCAGCTCCTTGACTAGTGCTTCCACTTTTAATGACCAATTCAAGACTTCTCCTGCGTGGTCCGCTCACACTCACCGCCCTCCGTTTCCTTGCTCTCGGCAGCTAACCGGCTGCATACTCAAGGCCTCAGCCTCACTGCACTTCAGATACTATCACGTGCTCATCAACTCTCCTCGCCCACATCCAGCCTCAGCTCATCCTTCAGCCTCAGAGGAGGTTTTCCTAGTTAAAAAGTTTTTTTTTTTTTTCTAGTTAAAATTTTAATCCCTGCCTATACCCTTCTGCTTCTCGAAATCCTAATTCCTCAGTTACTCTGCTTTTCTCCTGTATCCATCCCTCTCTATCTTTCTGTCCCTGTCTGTCTGTCTCTCTATGTATCCCTCCCTCCCTCCCTTCCTCTCTCTCTCTATCATTTATCGATCTGGCAGATGGCAGGAAAAATCATACACACACACACACACACGAGATTTTATATGCTTTTACCTTCTTTCTTCCATTATACAAATATACTTAAATCTCAATCCTGCCTGCCAACGGCACACTCTGCCTGATAGGTACCATCCATCTCTACGCAACTCATCTGGAATGACATGTCAATACACATTGTCAGGACTGGCTTGCATTCCATGAATGCACCTGCCCACACCATGCTGCGTTTAGCACTTTTGGACTAAAAACAGCACAAGCTCTGTCCTCCAACCTCCCTGTTCATCCAATCTTGCCTGGAGCAACTTATTTTTTGTTTCTGTAAAATATCCTCAAAGAAAACATTTTGCTGATGTGGAAGAGGTGAAACAAACAAACACAAAATTAACTAAAAGTTAATTAAAATTAACTAGCTCAAAAACTGTGTTGAGAAATGGGGAAATGTCTCAATAGGTGTGTTGCATCAAATGGAGAGTACTTTGAAGGTGACTATAGTTTAAAATTGTGAGAATAAATACAAAATTCTTTATAAGTAAATTCTGTATTTTGGGTTCCCCCTTGTAATTATTTAATTATTGGATATAAGGGTAATACCAGATGGAAAAAGAATTTCCTAGGCAATTTTGCAGGAAAACAAATTATTTTAAATTACTATTTTTTTATTATGCAGGGCTTACATATTGTTTTTGCCTTCCTAGTATCCTTTTCTTTAAAGAGCTTCTCTCATTTGATGGTTCTGGTGGGATTGTCTGTTTTATTATTTATATTTTATTTTTTAAAGATTTTATTTATTATTTTCAGAGAGAGAGAGGAAGGGAGAGAGGCAGAGAGGGAGAGAGACATCAATGTATGGTTGCCTTTCACCTGTCTCCAGCTACAGACTTGGCTGGAGACCTGGCTCACAACCTGGTTATGTGCCCTGGCTGGGAATTGAACCAGTGACCTTTGGGTTTGCAGGCCAGCACCTTATCCACTGTGCCACCAGCCAGGGCTTTGGCAAACAAACAAACAGGGCTTTGTTTGTTTTAGTGTCATATCCTTGTCTTTTCCAACCCACACTCATTCATAACTCAGGTCTGGCTAAGACTGGGTGGCTGGCCCAGAAGAGAACACACGACCAATCAGAACCAATAAGATGCCTTCCCTGGGAGTAATAGATGTATCAAGGTTTGGGGGGTGGGGTGGGCGATGACAAGAAGCCCTTTGTTTGCTGGAGGATATGACCCTGGAGCTGAATGACCATCAGAAGCCACATTTCCCAGCACCCAGGCAAAGCCTGTCTGCAGAAGGAAACTAACCAGGAAACAAACAGTGAAGGAACGAAAGGAACTGACCCATTGGTGTTGAATTCTGGTTCTAGTTTCTGAGGTCCTGGTTCCTTTAGTAATTCTCTTTCTGGTAAGTAGCCCAATACATTTGCTCTTACTTAAACTAACTTGAACTGAGTTTCTGTTATTTGCAGCCAAAAACTCCGACTGGTGTAAAAGCCTGTAATAGCCATTAAATAAAGTCGTCTTCTCATCCCAGCCCAATAACCATCTTCAGCTGTCAACTCCTGAAGCGCTTCAAAAGTTCACTGGAGAAAGTGCTGTCACGAAGGAAGCTGGAGGAGGGAGCAGAAAGAACCTGAGGAGAATGAATGGACCCCTGGGACCAGGAGACAGACAGGATGAAAAATCACCACTCAGAATGGCCTGACAGAAGAAAAGGGAGGCAGATAAATGAGAGACTTTTGGCGGCCAAGAAGCAAATGAAAGGATCAAAAAAGATGACACAGAATGCTAAGAACAGTATTAACGGGAACACTCATAGGAGTAAGAACTCAGAACAATGGCTTTGGAGTTGTCAGTGGCTGTCTTTTGGAAAAATATACTTAGGATCATCATGAGAAAGAAAAAAGAAGGGAAAGAACAATGAGCAAGCTTCCATCCGGCATATTAAAGTGAAAAATGGGTTGTGAAGAGGATTGCTTCTTGATAGAAGCAGAGCCCTGTTGCTTTTAAATTCTGGTCTTCTATCAAAAATCCATTAAGATGAGGCAGGCTTAGTCTCACACAGAGGCTATATTACGTGCAGCTTTCCCAAAGGATTTTACTGTAAAGTATAATCTAGGACAGTTATGTTCCAGCTTTCTGTTCCCTCTGGCATATAGTTAAATCCCTTTGCAAGTAGCCTAACTTGTTTTCTGCCACCACCCTACATATTTTTTTTCTCTCCACCTTTTCCATTTGTTTGACAGTGTTTTCCATCATCTCAGTACCCTTATACCCACCAACCACCAGATCCAGGTCAAATTTTTACTTTCAAATGCAACAGCCTTGTTCCTACCCAGAGCCATTTCCACTATGATGCACATGTAATTTCAGCCTGTATGACACTATCTATGCAGCTTGTTCACGGTGCTTTAACTGTAGAGGAAGGGCCCTTCCAAGGCTGAGGGAAGCGTGACGTAACAGCAGTTATCAACACTCCCAGACCAGCTTGAGGTACAGAATCTCTGCTTATACTACCAAATTTATTTGAGCATGAAGTAAAATGATAGATGCAAAATAGCTTTAAAAATAAGTCATAATTATTCATTATAAAGTATTCCCTACCCCTGTATTTGTTCACTCAGTATAATTTGTTCCAAGTTACATGGAAGTATTTTATGGCTAGTGACCTTCTAGATTTATGGCATAAAGCCCCCCACCCCAGTCTGTCACAGGAGGTACACCATGACATCATGGAGGTGTGTCCATCATACCTGCCCCAGCCCCCAGCCTCTTTGTGGCTGTTCCTGGCAGGTGACCCAGAATCCAGACAGATCTAGACCCTCCGGAACTCCTCTTCCGCCATCAACCCCACCCTACACATTGGTTCTAGCTTCAAGAGACCTGACCTGGACAAGATATTTATTCAAGTAATAGACATATTGAGAATGGAAATAGAATGGGAATCAGTGTTGGAATGGGGACTCTCTTGAGGTCTAAGGAAGAAATGGGAGGAGGCCATGGCAAGCAGAGCTATTAAAAAACAGGTTTTCTGAATCAGAAAATCAAATTCCAGTCCTTATGTGCTCTGCTGCTTATGTGCTCTGTGATGGGGGCACGAGACAGCTGCTCAATAAATAGCGGTTGAATGAATAAACCAAGTTAACCTAATTCCCAGAGCGTCAGTTCCTCATATACAAACTATGGATGCAAATATCTCCCTCAGAGGGTTGTTGTAAAGATAAGTAAGGGACCTAGAGCAAATGAGCAGGAGAGTACCTGACAGAGTTGTTGCTTGACAGAGAATCTACCACTGCTACCATTTTCATTATCACAAAAAGGATGAAAGAAAACATATTCCAGATTCCCATACCAGACGACAAGGTATTCAACACTATAACTAACTTATCTTAATATATGAAAAATGGTAGCAAATACATTATAAGAAAGTTTTATTTTTCCATTTTTCCATTGGGGGCAATAAAGAAATATTAACCCAGCCTAGGCCATCATCATCTTGTCTTAAAACTTATCAGGAAAAAACAAATAAACAAACAGCTAGTTCTATGAAATGAAGCCCAAAGTAGAACAACAATGCCCAGACACAGGAAACTATTGTTCAAACCTTGATGTTTTTGTCTCTCAATGTCTCTTTCTACATTTTGGTTTTTCAGATAAAGAAGATGGAAGCTGGGAGAGAAAGTGGCTTCTCAAAAATGCTGATTGATTCCTAGGTCCCTTGTGCACAAATCAGTCTGTGATTTTGTGAATTAACTATGGGGTAAGGGAGGGACAGCATTTATGGGGGCTTCTTATGCCTTTCTTATTGGTGACGCAATAGGGCTGAATCTGTGAATCAACTAATAGTCCAATTATTACAAACTCCCAAGGGATTGTTTCCACCAGCCTGCCTTAGGCTGTCAGCTACTTTGGGCTGACCTGGGTGTCCTGGAACCTGCTATTCAAGGAACCTAGGGAAAGTGAAGTCTGCTCTCCACACGAGGACATAACAAAGGACTATGAGATCTAAATCAGTGATTTCCTCATCAGAGGAATCTGGAGAATTTTTTTTTTAATTGCCAATTCCTGGGTGCAACTCCTGAAGCCTCTGCCTCATTGGATCTATTGTATATCCCAGAGTTGCATAATTTTATAAAGCTTGTCAAATGTTGACAATGAGCATCCAGGTTTGGCAAGAATGGTCTCTCCACAGGGAGCCACAAAGTCAAATTCCTACAGGACCTGGGCAGATTAGAATAAGAATGAAGTTCTCTAGGTCAATATTTCACGTTCCCACTTTTGAGGTAGGAGTTTATGAATTGTTTTCCTTTTCTCTCTAAATTACACTGTAAGAAAAACAGAACAAAAAGAATACATGATAACTGACATTAGCCTTCACACTGAGGGGCAACAGGGAGTGGTGGGGACAGTAGCCAGCTGGCTACTTCATACACGCTCTGTCTAAAAGGAGCACCACAACCCAGCCTAGTTGATCGTTGCCTTGCAGTAGAGTATGTTCTGTGTGACAAAACCTTTTTATCCCATCCAAAATGGAAAGAATCAGGGATCTGGATTTTGATGCGAAATTTACAAATTCCAAAATGTTGTGAACCCATGTGACTTCTCTTAAAACAGAAAGCAGCAAAACTGACACGCAGCCTGCAAAGAGCTCCAGTGTGAGATGTGTGACCTGCGTGTGCACATGGATCTCTCCTGGTAGCAGGAAGCACTGGGCGCTGGTCTTGTCTCTCAGGGCAGGAGTCCTAGCTTGGCTCCCACTTCTAGCCCCTTACTGAGCGAGTCTTGAAACGTTCAGGGCTCAGCTGTCTCATTTGCCAAATGGGAGCAAAACAGTGTGATGTACACAATTACTCCAAGGGTAAACAAAATCATAACTAAGACAGCACCTGATCAACTGATCAACTGCAGCACGTTAGCTCTCATTACTACAGTGAAAGCAGAACACAGAGTTGCATACAGTCAAATGTTCTCAGGTAACAGGCTGAAAAGTTTTGTCTTCAGGTTGATCTTAGAGAAAAAAAGAAAAAAAAAAAAAGTTCTGGGTCAGAGAGTTTTGTATTCAAAAGAATGACAAGATCAGAGACTTTAACTCAGCATGGACTTTGCTTCTGACCTGATTTTGTTTCCATTCTCTTTTTGTCAAATGGTGAAAGCTGATAGCTTCTCTCCATAGGGGCAGATGAGGCTGGGATGCTGGGACCCTGCAGTGGGCCAGCACCATCACCTGCCACAGCTGGAGGGAAGGCGGACACAGAAGGAGGAGTATAGGAAGGGCTGAGGCCGGTTTAGAGGCAAGAGAGGGGATAGGGCCCTGGGCCCTGAGTATAATGAATTCAAAGACAGAGGCTGGAATCAGTGCTGATGAAACGCAAGGGAGCCCCGAGGCCAGAATGTCAGCTGTAAAGCTAGTTTCCCGATGTGGAAAGTCACCTTGACCCCAGCTCCTAAGGAAAGAAGAGGCAAATCTGTCACCAGCTACACCTCGCAGAAAGGTTCCAGGCCCGCAAACCTAGTAAGCACTGCTCGTGGGAGAAGCTGTCAAATGAGACGAATCAAGTGCTGGGCTCCTGCAGTTTATTGAGCCTGAAATAAGTGTAGAAGTCAGAGTCTCTCAGAGTTAAGTTACATCCTTGAATTTTCCAGCTGAGGAGGAACTGGAAATGAAACGTGAGGCACTGCCTGTTGCTATCTCATCTCCTTCTAGAGGTGTAGAGGTGACTCCATCCAGAACTTATACAAAGTTGAATTAAAACAGGGGCATCTGACCTATTTCTGCCATGACATTTTTGACCATCCCCTGAAGTCTACAGACTGCTTGTCAGAATAATACTTGTAAGTGTTCAAAATAAAATATGATTACAAAGAAAATGATGTTGTAATATAAATTATCAAAATATTAAAAATGGTTGCGAAATAGAAATAATAGTGCTTCTTCATTAATCAATTGACTAGATCTAGCAACATGTCTAGAAACTCCCGTAGCTGAAGTGATAAATTAAACTTCTATAGTACTACAAGAGTAGGGAGGATTAACAATATGTTGAAATAGATGCAGCAACCGTGTTGTAGTATGAAAATGTGCATATTTTCTATTGTTGATTCAATTTATAGGTATTGTGGATACTCTGGTTTATTGCCTACATTTATAATAAAAGGAAGTGGGATTTTCAATTATAAGTTGGGAAAGTAGTAACCTGTTTACTATCCAGCTTCAGAGATCCCTTGGGCTCTAAGGACTTCTAATTAAAAACTCCTGTGACAAAGTGACTAGTTGTGTTGACCCCTCTCCACCCCTCCTTAGCAGACAGGCAAATGAGTGCAGCAGCCCTTTTATCCCTCACTGTGGAAAGCTATAAACTTATGTTAACCATTGGTCGGAATACATGTAAAATGGGGAGGTCTTTTCTAAGGACATAAAAATGTATGTTTTTTTATAAACTAAACTTCAAATTCCAGACCCCATACAACCAAGTGGTAAGAAACCTCATGTGGGTCCTTCTTAAGTGTTTCTACCCAATCAGCTGGAAATTTGTCATAACCCCAGGTTTTACTAGTCTCACACTGTCCTAGAGGGGTCCTCCAGCTGATCACAGGCTAGCCAGATGTTGCCCACTGTCCTTCTCTGATGGTTCCTTTGGTTAGTGGTTCTCTGTTGCTTGAGAGAGAGATTTTCCTCTATACTTGCCTATGTCTGTTCTTCCTTAAGATAACCACGTGGCTATTCCTCTAGAGAGCCTTCTACCTCCTCATGATTATTCTGTTATGAATTTCCTCCAAAGCCATAAAGTATAGAACAGACTGCCTTCCCAAATTCAGGGAATGGGAAAGAAGAAACTATGGTAGGAGGGAAAGTTAATATCTAACCTATCCAACCACATGCTTCTAAAATTCCACTTTGGACTTAGCTTCAGGAAAAATGAATGCATTTGACATGAAAACCAATCTCTTAACTACACAAAGGCTTTATGATTTAATAAAAATAATCATGACTCAATTTGTTGTTCCACTCTCATTCACGATTTCATTCCAAATACTGTTAGATGAATGGCGAAAATAAAATCCATTCTCAGCAGGCAAAGAATTGAAGCTCTGAGAACATTAAAAATGTGCCACAGGAAGGCCTTCCTAAATTTGACTCAAAATCTAAATGTAATAAAAGGAACTATTGATATATTTTACTACATGAAAGTGAAAACCATATGCATGGAATAAAAACACCATAAGCAAAGTGAAAACACAAACAAGACACAGGAATAGGCGTACATAAAAAGGGGGCTGGTCTCCATATCTAAAGGGCCCCTAAAAATGAAAAGAAGAAAAAGGTCAACAACTCAATGGAGGGAAAAGCAAAGGACACAAATATCCTGGAAAGCAAAAGATTCAAATAATCCTTAAAGGAAACCAGAGCAGGGAGCAAAAATAAAACCTCGCTGAACAATATGGACCATACGCATTCAATTTATCCTCCAACATGAAATAGAAAACAATAGACAAAGTTTATGATACAACAGTTTTCAGACATTGCCCATCAGGCAACCCAGAAGAGTGGTCCATGAGAGATGGGAAACAAAGGAGATGAGACCTCAGATTGCCCAGGTTTCCTTACTTGGAGGCCCTTCCACGCTGTTGTGAAGAGAGTGGAAACCCAAGTGGAGCTGGATTGACTCCTTGCATCGAAAAGATGGGAGTTGGTAGTCTGATGAGGTCAAGGTGACTAGAATTCAAAGGACTACTTGTGACAGAGAACTGCACAATGAACGAACTGAAGCATCATTCTGTAGAGAATTTTCAGTCAAATACTAATCAGTGAATGCGTGTGAGCAAACTAACTGCAACTATGGGAAGAACCACATAAAGACAATGGGGTGTCAATATCTGGGGATCACACAAAGATGGTAGCATTCGTGGATTAAGTCATGAGAGCTGTTTTTATCACTATATTCCATATGTTGAAGAAAGTAGATGAAATATGTTAAGACATGTAAAATTTAAAAAAATCAAAATGGAACTTCTAGAAGTGAAAAATACAATTTTTGTAATTAAAAACTCACCTGATGGGAGTAACGAGCTATTAGATACTGTAGGAAAAAAATATAGTGAATGTGAAGATACAGCAATAGAAACTAGCCAAAATAAAACACTGAGAGAAAAATGACTGGAAAAAATTGAACAAAGCATCAGTGAACTTTGGGGAATATTTAGGCAGCCTAACATATACATGAAGAGAAGGCAGGAAAACTATTTGAGAAGATAAGGGCCCAGAACATCCCAAATGTGATGAAAAACATAAAGAAGTTGAACAAGCCTCAAATACAAGAAACAAAGAATCCTACACCAAGGTACACCATAGTCCACTGTTTAAAACTAGACCACTGATACAGAGAAAAATCTTTTAAAAAGTCAAATGATAAAGAATGCCATGTGAAAAAGAATCAAGATAAAAATAACAGCAGAATTTTCATCAGAAACATGGCAAGCTGAATTTCGTGCTGCCTGCAGAAAATTCACTTTCACTATAAATTATACATAGATTAGAAGTAAATGAATGGGAAGAGAAATAACATGCAAACATTGATCAAAGGAAAACTGGGGTTTGATCTAATTTGTTAATAGCAAGTTAGATTTTACAGCAAAGAATACTACCAGAGTCACTTTGTAATAATAAAAGGGGTAATTCATCAGAAGGACACAGAATCTGAAATACCTATGAACCTAATAACATAGCTTCAGAATACAAAAAGGAATTCTGATAAACCTGTAGCAACAAAAAGCAAGTAAGTGGTTACCTGGGACTGTGGACAACAGGAAGAATGGATTGCCAAGGGCCATAAGGAGAAGTTTTGTTGTGATGGAAATTTTCCGTTTATTTGGGTAACAGTTTTACAGGTGTGCACTTTTGTCATAATCCATCAACTGCACAGTTCAAATTCAACTGAGTGTAAATTATACCTTGCTAAAGCAGCCCCTACCAAAACTCTGATTTCAGCCTGCTGCGAAACCCTAAGACAGAGACACCAACTAATCTGCTTCCAAACTCCTGACTCAGAAACTGTGAGATGATTCGAGTTTGTTGCCTGACGCCTCTAAGACTGTGGGTAATTTTGTTGCTCAGCAACAGATAATGAGCACAAGGAGTGAATCCCTGAGTAGGTAGATTCCTGGAGAACAGAAATAATAACCTGTGAGAGAAGAAATAGGAAAGATGAGTGTCTCAGAGAATATTGGGGAAGATAAAGAAAGGGGGTATCAGCACATTTTAAGTGATTCATTGGCAGATCTCAAGTGGACCAAAACAGCTTGATCTGAGTAAGAGCTGCAGCTGACTGTCACAAGTAATCAGGAATCACAAAGTACCCTCCTAGCCTGAGCGATCCATGACCACAGCATTTTGGGGTGGGGAAGGGAACCGTCTTTCCGCTCACTGGGTTGAATCTTCGGTTAATCCCACAGGAACATCAAGACATGAAGTAATTGCTTTGTTCCTACCCAAGTAATCATGCCAACAGCCTGAGTCAGTGCTCCTTTATCAAAAGCAATCTCTTTTCACGAACACTTTCACAGAGAGCAATTTCACACTAATTACAGCCCAGCCTTGATTGCCTGTCATTGTTACTGATTGTCTACATGAACCCGTCCTGGTCTCAGCAGCAGCAAACCATCCCTTTATCTGACATCATTCTTTAAAGCCAGAATTTGCATCAGTATCATGTGTAAAGAACTTCACTGTGCTTATTACCCTGAGAAGATCAAGGGCAGGAAAGAGGATCTCTCTTAATTTCCCTGCACTTCAAATCTCTGCATAATTATCAGTCATCGCCTCCTTGTGCCCGGTTATAGAAGCAGCGACAGCCGTCAGTTTCCATGTGTCCCTTCCCCTCAGTCTGCAGATCTTCCCACCCACAGGTATGTTCCCTGCCATTTACGCTCCATCCAACTACCACCCTATATGTTGCCCCCCCCACAGCTGAATTGCTGCTTGACTTTGTATTCACTCTTCAGCCCAGATAATTCAACACAAAGTTGTTTATGTACCTACCACTCCACTCTCCTATAGTTGGAATCACCTCCACAAAAGCAGAATTAGAGGAGGAGGATAAATCCTGAGAAGCTGCCCGTGCTAAAGAGTGTCAAGATATTCACATGATTTGTTCATTCACTCTTTCAGTGAAGATCTATCGCTGCTTATGATTGTCAGGCTCTGTTCCATAGTTAACAGTAGTCCGCAGATGCTCAGGAAGAAACCAAGGCCAAGGATAGAGTGGGAAACAAAGAGTCAGGAGTCTCTGTCCTCTTGGAGCTTACAGAGGAGAGTGGGAAGACAAGCCAAAAAGGAAACAGAACAAGTACCAAGTTCGTCAGTTGGGAGAAATGCTACCGTCAAAGTAGGGAGGGCCTCCACAGTGCAGTGAAAGGCGAGAAATGGTGAGGCAGGATTTCATAGAGAAGCAATAGGGCAAAATGGTTGGGGAGATTCTGAAGTCAAAAGATAGAGGTTACTACCCTACCTCTCCCATTTCCTGTGTGCCCTTGGGCAAGTCATTTAACACTTGGTACCTTAATTTCCTCATCTATCAAATGGGAAGAATGTTGGAACCCACCACACATAGGCCTATTGTAAGGATTAAATGAGTTTACTTTGAGTGTTGGTGTGTGTGTGTGTGTGTGTGTGTGTGTGTATGAATGAATGCATGTTTAGAATAGTGCCTAAGGGTTCTGGCTGGTGTGGCTCAGTGGATTGAGCACAAGCCTGCAAACCTGAGTTTTGCTGGTTTGAACATACCCAGGTTGCAAGCCAGGTCTCCAGCCAGGTCTGTGGCTGGAGGCTGGTGAAAGGCAACCATACATTGATGCTTCTCTCCCTTTTTTCCTCCTTCTTTTCCCCCCTCTCTAAAAAATTAAAAAAAAAAAAAAATAGTGCCCAAGATCACAGTAAAGAGCTAAA
Source organism: Noctilio leporinus (assembly GCA_004026585.1). Taxonomy (NCBI): domain Eukaryota; kingdom Metazoa; phylum Chordata; class Mammalia; order Chiroptera; family Noctilionidae; genus Noctilio; species Noctilio leporinus. The sequence goes on from PVIW01001139.1 coordinate 267,750, forward strand.
AAAAATTAGCTATTAATATTATTGTTCATTTATTGTTTACCTAGCACCCATTAACCTGCTACATGCTATGAAGTATATTATGTTGAATAATGAGATACATTCTGGCTTCTCCAGAAAGGAAGTAGGAGCACATGAACAGTACCACAACTCAGGGTGGTATAAACCCTTTCATCTTTCAGAGGGGGACACCGCATTCACGATGTTGCTCTTTGCATGACACCTATGAGCTCTAAAAGCATCTTCTCACCCAGGACCTCTCTTAGCCATCACCACTACCATGACAAATAAATACTACTGCCCCCAGCAAACCTGCCGGAGAACAGAGATGAACCAAATCTCTACCCTGAGCCACTTAGTGGCTCAGCCCGGAGGTCAGTTGAGGGTAAGTGTACTGACTTGGAGTATGGCCTTTGACCCTATACAAGGCTGTATTTGAATCAAGAACTATTAATTAATTGTGTGGCCTTGGACACATGACCTTACCTCCCCAAGCCTCAGTTTTTTCATGGGCAAGATGAGGGCAATTCATTTTAATTTTTTTATTTTTTCAGGGTAGTGAGAGAACGCAGCCCTCAATAGCCACACATTACATGGTTGCATTTCCCCACTTGGGGGATCACAGGGGCCAGCACCTCTGCAGCCATGGACAAGCGGCGCCCTGGGAAAGCCACCTTCGTGATTGTGGTACCTCCCTTGCCAGGTCCGTATGAGAACCATGGATTCTGGCTGTGATGAGTTTCATGTCAGGATTAGAAGAAATGATGCATATAAAGCACTATGTAAGCAATTCAGCCCAGAATGAGCACCCAACAAAACGGTGGCTTTAAAAGAAATCCCAACAGAGCAGCACGCCCTCCGCTCGGTTCTGTCTACCAGCACTCGGTGCGCACTTCCCACGAGGCCTCCAGGTCACCTTGGGTTCGCGAGCTGACCCGACACACACGCGCCGGTGCGCGCACAGAACGGAAGTCAGGAACTAGCCCTCAGTCCAGAAGAAAAACCTCCTCCCCACACCAGCGACGCTGTGAACTTCTCATGCGCTCGTCACCAAGCAGATAGTGCCCAAATACCACTTTTTAATATAGATGTAGGTGTTTTCTGTTCTTTGTCTTAGATCTGCGCTCAAGCGCTGCTAAGTACGGATTTTAAAACCACCCAGCTAATTATGCTTTGCTCAGCGCATGGGCTCTTGAAAACTTCGGCTAACATTGGGTTCTGCAAACCCTCTCCAAAGGGTCAAGGGAAATTCCCAGCGGAAAGAATCTTGGGAGTGAACCCTTTCAGAAAAGCAATGGACTGTTGTGAGATTGACCTAGTTTGTCTATTTTGTCTTTTTTTTTAATGCACAGGTTTTCATTATCCCGCTGACCTAAAGCGGCACACCTGACTTGGGTGGAAGCCAGATTTCTTTCTCTGAGAGAAGAACGTGTGAGACTTCAGAGGGTAACTAATATCCCTAATGCGAAACTGTGTTTCTTTTTGCTTTTTTTAAAAAAGATTTTATTCATTATTTTCAGAGAAAAGGGCAGGTAGGGAGGAAGAAAGGGAGAGAAGCATCAACAGTATGGTTGCCTTTGACCTGCCTCCAGCTGGGGACCTGGCCGGAGACCTGGTTATGTGCACTGACTGGGAATTGAACCAGAGATCTTTGGGTTTGCAGGCCAGCACCTACCCACTGAGCCACCAGCCAGGGTTGTTTCTTTTTTTTCTTTCAATGGCAGACTCAAAGTACTGGCAATTCAACTTTCACCATCTTGGAAAAGTACCTGGGAAAGAATGTTTGACTAGAATGCGTCCTTCGAAAGAGAGAGTCTGCTCTGAGGTTATAAACAGTCACCTGTAATGGGTGAAGTTCTTGGGACATAGCCTTCACTGGTAACTTACTCCTCAGTTCCCCTAAGTGTCCCAGCTTGCAGTTGGAAAAGTCAGTGTGATTAGTAGTACTTCATGCTTCTGTCAAACAACCTGTGAATGTGGTGCATCAGAGAAAGCTTCACGAAATGTGGCAACACCCTGATCTCTGCCATCAGCAGCACGTGCAGGAACCTAACTGAAAGGCAAAATGAAAGATGAGGCCTTCTGTTTACCAAGTTCCAGCCAGATGCGAAGGTGATGATGTGGAAATGGATAAGCTGAGCACACAGGCGATGTGTATTCAACGTACATGCTCTTCTAAGGGGCTTTTATGGGTCAGTTAAACACAGTCAAGACAATTGCCATTTAAAATAATCTTTTCCAGATCATATTCTGACAATGTTTTGCAGCCTGTTCAATTGGATCTTCTGTTTCAAGGCTTCTGTGAGTGGGGCTAATCCTTAGAGAAAAGATGAGGAGGGAGACATGGCCGACGGTGGTGGTCCGGGTGACTGAGAGAGGAGATGAAGGAGGAAGCATAATTGTTCTCTTCAACAGGGAAGGACCTCAGCACCCACGGCACTGGCCCATCCCCCTGGAGAACCAAGGAAACTCCTGCTGGTGGAATAAAGAGGCCCTGCCAGCCAGTGTTCTGTTGGAAAGGCCTCGCTGCTCTGGTCACTGGCTGACGTAGCAACTGCCTTGATTACGTTCAGGGGCGTGAGAACCAGGGAATCCTGGGAGTTTGGGTCCTGGTTCCTCTACTCACTGTGTGTGTGTGGTTGGGAGCAGGTTGTTCAACATCTTAAGTCTGTTTCTTAATCTGTAATGCTGGGATCAGGACGTCAATGGGGAACATGGGTCTCTTGGGAGTCGGAGTGGGCAAGAATGTTGTCAATGAGAAAGGACAGGAATCTGATCCAGTTGCCAAAAGGAAATGGATAAAGTATTCGAACTAAAACCAACCCTAACATGTAGGACCTCATAATTCTGTTGTGCAACCAACAGAAGTAATACATGCACAGCTCATGGCACAGAGCCAGGCACAGGGACGGCTCTGTGTGTCAACAACAGGGGGAGGTGTCATTTGAGCAACCTCAGGGTCCTCTGAAGATCTGTCCCTTGGAGGCATTCTTGGCATGACAATGAGAGAGAACCATCGGCAAGCATTTAGTATGGCGCCAGGTGGGCCATGTGCTAAGTAAGCTACTGTAAATGAACTCACTTAATCCTCACAACATCCCTAGGAGGCAAGTGGAACTGTTATGACATTTTATAGAGCAGGGGAGACTCAGGGAGAAAGTGGTGATAAGACTACCCCCAGTTTAGTCTGCAAGGGAGAGCTGGAGGTAGGGCATGTGCCCAGGCGGTCTGGCTCCAGAACCCATACCAGTAATATTAACACCATACTGCTGCAGTCACATGGCATGAAGGAAATAAAAGAAAGTGATATCCTTAACTACATGGGTGGCACAGAAACAAGCATGGTCATTACATATGCCAAGTCATAGAGATACATTCGATATATAATACACTAGATGGGTAAGTATACACACACAAACACACACCTACACATACATAGGTCAGCATATACCTGTAATAAGTATATATAAATATTTAAAGATAAAATATATGTAAATAATGATATATATCAAAACTATATTCCTAGCCTAAAAGAAGTTGCACAAGTTAACAAGCTGCCTGCTTGCCCCAGAAGACAGTTGGCTTCTTCAAATGGAATCCTGAAAAGTAGCCAAGAAATAGCCAGGGGAATGTCTTATGGTCCCTAGAACATCATCATGTATCTACCACTGAAATTGCTGAAACCAGAAACCTAGCAGTCACTTTGAATGTCACCCTTTCTAACACTCCCAGCCAATGCTCTACATTCTATATTGATCTATATACATTCTATATCTGAGATTTCCATCCCTATACCTTCTTCTCTACTCAACACCCCAGTGTTTAGATCAAGCACTTATCAATTTCCTTTTGGATAAGTGGGTCTAATGTAAATAAAGAAATGAAGACACAGAGAGCTTCAGGTTAGAAAATAAACCCCTGGTGCAGGCAGACCCTGGCACCTTACATTATGTCAGGTGTCAGTGGACCAAATGCATACAGCTATGTCTCTCAAACACTAGGGTGACAGGTTGACTCATGAAAAAACTGTGCCTTAAAACAGAACCTCATCTCTTGAAGAGAAGCCTTCGTGTATCTGCCAAATGCATTCCTGCTCACCTGAGCTCCCAGTATTGCTTGATACCACTCACTCCATTGAGCGTCTACTGTGTTCACTGAGTATCTAACGTGCTCAATGAACATAGTATGATTTCTATAAACAGAGGGTATGAATGGCCCTGAAAGACAAGTTTTCACCAAGGACTGTGAATAATTCCTGGCAAAGATAATCTCCAGGAGATATTTAGGATCAGGGAAATTTTGAGAATTAAAAAAAAAAGACTTTGTGTTGATAGATTTTTAAATGAAAAAATTTAGTAACAAAGCTGAGAGTACAATATCATTGTATATACAAACATAGACATGCACAAAAACACAATTAAAAACACACTGAAGCCCTGGCTGGTAGCATAGTGGTTAAGGCGCCGGCCTGCGAACCCAAAGGTCGCAGGTTCGATTCCCCAGCCAGGGCACATAACCAGGTTGCAAGCCAGGTCTCCAGCCAGGTCTGTGGCTGGAGGCAGGTGAAACGCAACCATACATTGATAATCTCTCTCCCTCTCTGCCTCTCTCCCTTCCCCTCTTTCTAAAAATAATGAAATAAAATCTTAAAAAAAAAAAAACATGTTTAAAAAAAAACACACACTGAAAAACAGAATTTATCAATAGTTTCTCTTAGAGTGAGATAATTCATTTTCAGTGTCTTCCATAACCTTTTATAAAGAGTGCATTTATGGTCGGATAAATAAAAAGTTTTTTAAATAAACATGTTTCACTTTATTTATTTTTAAAGCCATGAAATAGGAGAGACTGTTCCTGAGAAAGGAGAAGGCTGGGAAGTAAACACACATTTCATGTTTGCAATGTTATTTTATCCTTTTTGCTTTTTTGCTAGGATAGGGATCAACTCCTCTCATTCACCCCCAAGACATAGGATTTAATGGCGAGCAGCAGTCCAGTTTCCTGGTTGACTTGGAGAACCCCTTCACCCACCCACTGCATTAGATCATAGTCATTGCCAGCGGCCAGAGCCCCAGCCCCTGGGGCCCTGATGTCAGCTCCAGCCTAGGAGTGGAGTGTGCATTTGAAAGGCCTTCGTTTCCCTGGGTTGGTTTTTCTGCCCTGTAGGGTCAGCTTCCAAAACAGAGGGCAGCTGGTAGTGCTTCTGGTGCTCAGAAACCAGAGCTCCCTCTCTGAGTTGGTGGAACACTACAGCACAGGGTTTTATACTTTCCATTTTCTTAATAGCGCCCAAGAGACAGCTGGTCTCAACTTATTTTCCTTTGACATCATGATAAAGAAAACCCATCTTCACAGCCAAAGGGCTGAGAGGTAGGAGGAACAGGGCCACAGATCTGCTCTGAGCTCTAGTGTCATTTGTTTATTCCTTCAACAAAATGTGCTGAGCCTGGGCCCTGGCCCAGGTGCCAGGCTAAGTTTGAGAAACAGAAAATTATCTATAAAATAGAGTGTGTGCTCTGAAGGCCTCACAGCCAATGAGGGAAGGTAGCTCAGACAAAAATCAAGCACAGTATACCCAGGGGGTGAGAGCAAGGAGGAAATCCAAAACACTGGGGACAAAGGGACAGGAGGGCCTTAGATAAGTTTCTGTTGTCAGCAGCCTTCAGATAGCAAGGCACACGCTACCTTCCTGAGGTTTATCCAGGATGATAGGACATTGAGAAGTTAGACATGACAGTTCGCACCAATTCAGAAAACTAGTCAGTCAGAATGAGCTGGAAGTCTCCATTGGGAGGATCCCCTAGGAAACGGAGTTTTGCAATTGGTGAACATACGCAATGATTTGAGCAAATTTCCAGACTTGTTTCTCAGCACAGATTCTCTAAGTTACATGTAATGGGCAAAGGAGGTGGGGGGTAGGACTCGCTATGTTATGGAACCTAGTTTTATCTTTCATATCAGCCTCTTAATGCCGTCAGGGTGCTCCCCAGGGCCTCTCCACCATGATGCATATTGGACTGATCTAAAGCCATTTTGGGAAATACTGCCCTTCGGGCTCTGTCCAAGCCATTTGAATCAGACTCTCTGGCGCACAGGCTGTGAGCCATGTTTTTAAAGTTCCCTGGGTGACTGCAATCTGCGGCCCGGGTCGCGGCACACGTGCAGTCCTCAGCCCCTGGATTCATCACAGGCACATTGAGAGCCATCGCTTCCTGTTTCAGCAGCATTCGGGTCACTGTGAGGGACTCGTGAAGCAGTCTGCACGCAACTACACGAGAAAGCATAACGTCTTGTGGAAATGTAAGACCGTATTCCCGCATTAGCAACTGGTGTGCAGCTATCCTTTCAAAATGCTTACTTCTTGGATTGCTGGCTAGTTTGCTGCAGCTTAAATACAAGTCAGGATCATATCAATTCCTTGGTGTTGAGTCAAAGGTGATTGTTGTCATTGGCCCACATCAGATCAGAATGGATATGAAGAAATCCACAGTAATGAGGATTCAGTTTGCTGAATTATGAAAACTACATGAGCATTACTCATACAGATGTCACAGAAACCCAAAGTACAAATTGTAGTTAATGTTAAGTTTGGCTGTCCAAGGAGGAAGAAGAAAGGGAGCTCATGGTTGCTGATCACCTCCCATGAGTTGGGCTTTTTATTCATAGTATGTATTTCAATGGGCAGATGAACCTACGATGGTGTTGTTGAAACATTAACTTTATGAAGCATTAAGTTATGAAATCAGCATAGTGGGTTTCAACCAGTATTTCTTAAAATACAATGAAAAAAAAAAGAATAAAAAGGCACATCAACTGCAGTCATGAAACATATTGATGATTCGTTTTGGTTATCCATGCAGTGTGTGTATGTGTTTATGTTACATATTACATCATGATTTAAGGTCACATTCCTTATGCCAGGCTACTGCCAAATATTTGAAAACTGCCACCCAAAGAGAAGTTATTATGAAATCCAATTTACCGATGAAAAACAGGCTCAGAGATGTTAAATAATCCACCCCAGGCCACAGAATCCAGCTTACAAATACACAACACTCTCTCCTGAAGGAGGCAAACTTTATGGCAGAGAGGAGAGAGACAGACACATGTTCATAATTACTATTTTTTAAAATAACACCAGTTGAATGACAGTATTGCTTCCTAATTTTATTGGTGAGACTGTAACGGCTTCCAGACTCGCTGATTTATTAACTGTCATAGCCCTCACCGCAGTTGGAACCCCAGCTATATTTTCTGTTCGCTTTCATCACTTCTAAGCTTGGTTGGAACTCCTAGGCTGTGGCTTTGTTTTGTTTTGCTTTGATTTCTTTCCTTTGTTATTTCAGGCACATCATTTCGCCACAAGAAGCCACAGACCCCCTCCCTGGCTCTGCCCACCTTCAGGGGAGGCGCTGTCACCAGGAGACTCAGTCCCCCAGCCCAGAGTGCACCGGCTCCCTTAGCCAACTTTGTGGCCAAGGGGCTGAGCGGACAGATGTCTGTGGGTGCCACACCTGCGCAAACAGGACTCGACCCTTTTGGCTCCAAGGGCAATATTGCTCCTCTGGACCATTTTAGTGGCTACAGCCCCAGCCACCTCCTGGAGAAATTCCTTCTCAACTCGTGCCTGGAAACACCAGCATGCCTCTCATTAGCAAGAGAGACTTCAGAGTGGTTTTGATAATTTTGAAATATCACTAAAGGGATAGTTTAATGATGCGATGTGTTTTTGTTCTTGAGCCTCCTGTTTCTTCAAGACCCACAGGTTTTTCTTTCTCTCTTTCTCGCCACCCCACCCCCGCCCCGAAACTAAGCATAGCCCTGATCTTGCCCAGAAAATCCTTCTGCCTAGTGAAAAATGATCAAGCAAAAGTGCCCAAACCCGCAAAGTTGGAGGGAAAAGCCTCTCTGGACCACCTCACCCATACATATAACCTACCAAGCTGAATCATGAAGAAATAGAGAACCTGAACAGACCATTTGCTAGTAAGGAAACAAAAATCAATAATTAAAATTATCCCAACGAACACAAGTCCAGGACCAGATGGCTTCCCTAGTGAATTCTACCCAACAATCAGGTAAGAATTAATACCAACCTTTCTCAAACTCTTCCAAGAAATGGAAGAGAAGGGAACACTTCAAACTCATTTTATAAGGCCAGAATTATCCTGCTATCAAAGCCAGACAAGGACACTACAAGAAAACTATAGACTAATGTCTCTGATGAATAGAGATAGAAAAATTCTCAATATAATAGTAGCAAGCCAAACTCAACAGCATATTAACAGAATTATACACCAGAAACAAGTGGGGTTTATCCCTGGGATACAGGGATGGATGGTTCAACACATGAATCAATCAACATGACATATCACATTAATAAAAGATAAAACTTGTAGTATCATCTCAATAGATGCAGAAAAAATCATTGGACAAAATTCTATATTTATTCATAATAAAAACTCTCAGCAAATTGGGTATAGAGGGAACATACTTCAACATAATAAAGGCCATATATGACAAACCCACAGTTAACATTGTACTCAATGGTGAAAACTGAAAGACTCTCCTTTATTATCAGAAAGAAGGATGCCCTCTCACCATTTCCATTCAACATATTATTAGAAGTCCTAACCAGGACAATTAGGCAAGAAAACTAAATAAAGGCATCCAAGTTAGAAAGAAAGACATAAGTAAAACTGTACTTATGGATGACATAATATAGAGAGAGAACCTAAAGATTCCACCAAAAAAACTGTTAGAACTAATAAATAAATTCAGTAGTTACAGGATATAGTCAATATATTAAAAAAATCAGTTGTTGCCCTGGCTGGTGGCTCAGTGGATAAGACACCAGGGCCTGTGAACCCCAAGGTTGCTGGTTCGATTCCCAGCCAGGGCACATAACCAGGCTGCAAGCCAGGTCTCCAGCCAGGTCTCCAGCCAGGTCCGTAGCTGGAGACAGGTGAAAGGCAACCGTACATCGATGTCTCTCTACTTCTCTGCCTTTCTCTAAAAAATAATAAGTAAAATCTTAAAACAAATAGACAAAAAACCACAGACATACTTTGGGGACCTGGTGGATTCCGTCCCAGACCACCACAATAAAGCAAATATCACAATAAAGTGAGTCATCATCTTTTTGCTGGTGGAGGGTCTTAAATCTTACCCCTTGCACCAGCATGGATGGACCTGGAGATCATAATGGTAAGTGAAATAAGCCAGTCACAGAAAGACAAATGTGGTTTGATCTCACTTACATGTGGAATCTAATAAATAAAATAGAACCAGAGACATGGACATGTGGAACAGAGTGACAGCTGTCAGAGGGGAACGGGAGGAGGGATTGGTTAAAAGAAGGTGAAGGGATCAACCAAAGTTTGTACTGTGCATGACAGCAGCGTGGGGGTGGCCAGAGGGAAGGAGGGTGGGGCCTGGGTGAAGGTGAGCCAGGTCGTGGGGAAGGGGGACATTCGTAACAGTGTCAACAGTAAAAATAAGGTTAAAAAAATTTTAAAGTTATGAACATGAAATAGCAAAAACAAAATAAAGCGCAGCATCTTACAAGGACAATAAAGTGATGAGCAATAAAACAAGGTGTGTTATGCCTGCTTCTTAACAGGAAGAAAATCCCAGCCATCCCAGGTGCAAGCCCCACAGGTGACTTGTGCAGACAACCAACAAAGTGACACTGCAGCCTACTAGCCTTGCCCTTGTCTATTGTGTTCCCGTAATAACAAACATATGGAAGGACAAATTAGCTGAATCTCTGGGAGAAGTCAGGTAGGGACAGCATCCAAACCAAAGAGATCCCAGATTTACTCATTAAGGCCGTATTTTCCTGGGGTGCATTAGACAACTTATGGATGACACAGCTGCAGATCTTGGCTATTACAGTTCAGCTACCCATGGAACAAGAAACTGTCATGCAGAGATAAAGGTCAGTTGGTGTGAGTGTAGTTCTCAATGCCCGTGGAGTCACCTGTTTTCATTCTGTCTTTCTGGACCAGACTCACTCTTTCCCCTTGATTGCTGACCAGTAAACACAGGTTTTGCCAACACCCACAAAAATGGAACAGGAGAAATAGGTAGTTACTACAATAGTGCTTCTCAAAGATCCACAGCCTGCAAACCACCTGGGATGTTGTTACAACAGTTTCTGATTTATTATGTCCTGCATGGGACCTCAGTTCTGCATTTTTAACCAGCTCCCAGTGGTTGCTGAGGCTATTGGTCTGTGGACCCACTCCCAAGTATCAAGGACCTGTATCCTCAGGACCTGCAAGCCAAAGAACTTATATTCACGACCCATGGACATGAACAAAGGGGTAATTGCTGGAGGAAAAGAGTACTGGGTGGAGGGGAGCAAAGGGGAAAAAATGGGCCAACTGTTACAGCACAATCAATAAAATACACTTAAAAAAGAGGGAGGCCGGAGGGTCAGTCAGAGGAGATGATATGATGAAAGAAACAAAATTGGAGTGATATCCTTCCAAGATGAAGGAAGAAGGTGAACGCCAAGGAATGTGGCTGTCTCAAGAAGTTTGAAAAGGCAAGAAAGCAGCTTTTGCCCTTGGAGCCTCTAGAAGGGAATCAGCCCTGCCAACACTTTGACTTTAGCCCTGTGGACTTGATTTTAGACTCCTGATCTCCAGACCTATAAGCTAATAAATTTGTGTTGCTTAAAGCCACTAAGTTGTGGTCATTTTTCACAGTAGCAATAGAAAACTGACATGGTGATTGTCTCTGTACGTTCCCTTAACCAACACATTACTTGCATAAGATACACAATTTATTTTAAAGGAAGAAGTATAGTATTTACTATGAGCTAATATTAATAATACCTTTTAAATATTTTAACTTAGCTTGGTTACTGTTATTTTTTGTACTGTAGAATGTAATCACAGTGAAGTCTAACTTCAACACATTTCAGGAGGCTCTCCCTCTGTACTAATAGAATTCTGACACTGTCATTCCTCTCCGTGAGAAAGCTCTTGACTTCTGCTGTTAATAGCCAACAGGTGACTTAAAGTGCCTTTACAAGATTGACACCTAATGAAAACCAAAAGGCCAGAGACATACTCAAGTCACAGAGCGTGTGCCAACTCATTACACCACTTGGCACTCACCATTCTCCCGTCAGTGTATTCCCAGCATTGACTCTGGATTCACATTTGGAATCACTAAGAGAAACAAAAAATGTGGCCTGCCTGCTACATGCCTGGGGGAGTCCAGTATAATATTAAAGGTCTTGAAACTCTGAATGCTGTTCAAATGCAACAACTGCTTGAGGATGAATGATGGAAGATGGATACTAGACTTATGGGATGGTTACTGCATAAATTATATAAATGTCTAATCACTATGGTCTGATATTCCTAACCCCAGGCTGAGATCACTGGTACTTCTGTGAGTCCGCATAGTCCTCCATGTATATTTTCTCTGCCATACTTATTTCACCCTATCATAATTATTTATTGATGCATCTATCTCTCCAACTAGACTTCAGTGTTTTAATGCTCCTATCTATTAATTCTATATCTAGGTTATGTATAGATATATTTATACTGATTGGGTTTTTTTCCTTTTTTGCCTTATTATGTTATTTTTCTGCTTCTTTGCTTGTCTGAAGTTTTTTATTGAATGCTAAACATTGATAATTGTACTTTGTTGGGGAGCCAGATATTTTTATATTCCTGCAAGTCTTCTTGAGGTGATGTGAATGCATTTTAGTTACTCGGAAACAATTTAATCATTTTCGGTATGCTTTAAAATTATCCTCACATTCTAAATGAGGGAACCAAAGCTCAAATAGGTAAAAATAACATGTTCAATATCTTTCAGTTATCAAAATTCATAGTTGGGATTTAAACCTAGTTTAATATGATACCAAAGCCAAAATGCTTATATACTATGGAATGCTGAAGGAACTCCGCCCAGCTACCAGAGCCCCTTGAGAAGATCCTACAAGACAAGAAATCAAGATGTTTTCTTGTATTTCCACCCATTTTCAGCAAAGCATCTTGAGGATAAAGGGATAGAGCTGTCATCATCCAGTATTGACTTGGCTTGCATCAATCCTGGCAAAGAGCAACTGGGGACTTGGAGACTCCATTCATCATGAATTCATTTGGAGGTCCAGAGCACTGTCTGAATTTTACCTTTGAAATCTAAACTCAAGTTAAACAGAAATTGACAGGTTTCCCCCCAGAAGGAATATCATGTTTGTCCAAAGCATGGGAGTCGTTTCATGTCATGTCATGTTGTTTTACTTTAGCCAGTTCTCTGAAGAGAAGATCAAGAAAGTTGAATTTTCATTACCTTGAGTAAGAATTCTAAGTTTCTGTTGCTAAGGCAAGGATCCAATTTAATTTGATTCAATAAGCATTTATAAAATACCTCATCTATGCTGTCTGATGCTGGGAAAATGAACAGGTAAGACATAGGCCATACTTTAGAAGTAGGATTCAACAATATCCAAGAAGGGTTGTATATCCTGATGAAGTCTTATCATCTCAATAGGTTCAGGGAAAGTATATGGGGAAACAAAACATTAATTCTTAAAAAAACTCTCAGCCAAGTAATAGAAAATTTTCTCAGCTTGATAAAAAGCAACTATTTAAAAAGCCCACAGCTAACATAATACTTAATAATGAAAGACAGAATGTTTTTCCCCTTAAAATCAGGAACAAGGGGAGGATATGTACCCTTGTCACTACAATTCAACATTGCACTGGAAGGGCTAGCCAAGGTAATAGGAACTCACAAAAAGCAAGTTGATTTTAAAAATTGGGAGAGAAACGACAGAGACATTTTTCTGAAGAAGACATCCAAATGGTCAACAATTACATCAAAAAGTGCTCAACATCACCATCATCAGGGAAAGGTAAATCAAAATCACAATGAGCTATCACCTCACACCTGCTAGAATGGCCACCACTAAAAAGATAAGAGACAACATGTTGGCCAGAGTGAAATTAAGGGCATTTTTATGCACCGTTGGTTGGAATGTAAATTGATACAGATATTATAAAAATCAGCATGAAGGTTCCTAAAGAAAATACCTACCATATATATGATCCAGCAATTCTACTACCGGGTATATATCCAAAAGAAATGAAAGCAGGATCTCAAAGAGATATCTGCACTCTTATATTAATTGCATTGTTAGTCACAACCACCAAGATGTGGAACAACCCAAGTGGCTGTCAACACATGAATGGATTAAGATGTGACATAAATATAGATATTATTCAGCCATAAGCAGAAGGAACTCTTGACTTTTGCAACAACATGGATTGACCTTGAGGGCATTATGCTAAGTGAAAGTAGAAATACAAATACTGCATGATGTCACTTACATGTGAAATGTAAGTGCCCAACTCATAGAAACAGAGTAAATGGTGTTAATGGTGTTCACCAGGGGCTGGGGAGTGGGGAAAATGGGGAGATGTTGGTCAAAAGGTACAAACTTCCAGTTAGATGAATTAAGTATGGGGAGCTAATGCACCACAACATGGTGGTTAGAGTTAACAATAATGTACTATACACTTGAAATTCATTAATAGAGCAGACCTTAAAATATTATCATAGAAACATAATGGTAGTTATGTGATGTGATGGAGGTTCTAGCTAACACAAGGTGATCATCTTTTTTTAATACATGTGTATCAGATCAACATGTTGTACACCTTAAAGTTACACACTGTGGTACATGTCAATTATTTCTCAATAAAGCTGAAGGAAAAAAGAGAGAAAAGCTAGAAAAAATATATACATAAATATATTTAAATCCTCACCCCAGGATATGTTTTTATTGATTTCCGAAAAAGAAGGGAGACGGGGAGAGAGAGAAACATCAATCTTGCGTTCTCCTGCAGGAACTCAAACCCGCAATTTAGGCATGTGCTCTAACCAGGGATCAAACCGCTACCTTTTGGTGCATAGGACGACCCTCCAACTAATTGAACCACCCAGCCAGGGTAGAAATAAATATTTTTACATAAAATTCCAGCATGCTTAAACATTGGGAACCACATCAACATGTTCTAAATGCTGTTCACGAGCAAAAGATAAACCAAGAATAGGTCCTCAGCTGCTAGCCTTAAGTGTTTCACACTTTAGGACAAGTGAAAACCAAACTGTTTTCAGCCTTCCTGGCTCCTTACTGAGAAACCCTCTGGTGTGAAACAAACTTTCTCTGTCCCTCCGCCCCCCTGCCCCCTTGCCCCCACCCCCACCCCGGGGAAGCCCAGCCCAGGAGTTCCCCACATGATTAAGGGAAATCAGCTCAGCCAGTTTGCTCACAACTCTGAGCCATCCCTGCATAAACCAGTACTCTGCTTCCCACCCTTAACCCCTAACTTGCACCTCCTCCTTCTGTGCTCAGATGTCATGTCTTCCAGAAACATTGCTGGATTCCTCAAACCCCAGTACCTGCTGTGTGGTCCAATCCTGGCATCCATCAAATTTTATTTTAAATCTTTTTATTCATTTTTGTCCCTCAAGATCACTTAATAATGTAGGGAAGGTATCTTGGATACCACCAATTTCCAGTGCTTAAGCCAGTATGGTGAATAAATACATATGGAATGAGTGAGTGAATATGCACACACCAAGCTATTGGGTTGGCCCAAAAGTCCATTTAGTTTTTTCCCAAAAAATAAAAGACACATTTAAAAACCCTCACCAATAAATTTATTAATCAAGTATTATCAATTATCTCCCATGTGGTATAAGGTTGATTGTTCTCAATTAATGTCTCCACTTGATTGCTGTCAACTTCATCTGGTCTACATGATTGGAACACTGTCCAGCAAGAAGTCTCTAACATGAAACTCTGCAAACCACTTTTGACATTTTTGATCAGTCTCGGCACTTTCTCCATACGCTGCACAGTTTTGTGTGTTTCAGATGCATTTTTACCTTCTTGAAATAAAGTATAACATGCCAAAATGATGTGCGTATTCTTCCATCTTCAATATTAAAATGGCTACACAAAAACTCACTAATTTTTGTAAGTTTTCTTTTTAATGCATGTTGATATAACTATCACAATACAATGGAACAAAATTGTTACAATGAAGTTAAAGACAACTAAGCATTGCTAGAACCATAGTATGGAAAAAAACAAATAAACTTTTTGGCCAACTCAATATTTTCATCCTAGCTAGGTTCCTTTCTTAAGCCATCCTTCAAAATTAGAAATTTAGCTTTCAAGGTAGTCTCCCATAAGGACTTTCACTTAAGAAAAAATTATAGCCTTTAAAAAAATTATACCACTTGTTTTTAAAGACAGTCCTTTCATTTCCATTCCATTGTCAATAGTTTGCTGAGCAACCGTCCTTTCCATTTTTACATATCTATATATCTTGCATACATATGTGTACCTATACATACACATGCATATTTTTAACCATACCTGGAATCATACCACAATAAAGTTCTGATACTTGCTTTTGGGCTTTACACACCTTAAAGTCTTTTTCTCTATGTACATATATCTTCACTTTAATCCTTTTTAGTGGCTACATCAGATTCAATGAAAGAGAGCTGTGCCATGTTTTATTTAAATACTCTTGCATTGAGCACATTTCAGCTGTTGTTTTTCACTTCCTAACTCACATTTCTGTGTTTTATTTTTCTATACATGTACAATTTTGTGTTTAAAAAAAGGAAAGGACCCCTAGCTCAGTGGAAAAGGTGCTGGCCTGCAAACCCAAAGGTCACTGGTTCGCTTCCCAGCCAGGGCACATAACCAGGTTGCAAGCCAGGTCTCCAGCCAGGTCCGTGGCTGGAGGCAGATGAAAGGCAACCGTACATTGATGTTTCTCTCCCTCTCTGCCTCCCTCCATTCCTCTCTCTCTCTGGAAATAATAAATAAAACCATAAATAAATAAAGGAAAGGGTGTAAACAAACAAAAATACCATCTCTCATGTGCTGGCAGCTTCGCCTTCCCCAAACACTGGAGATGCCCTTGCCCCAGCACCGTGGAATTTCAGTCATGCCCTTCCTCTGCAGGCAAGGCCTTTAGACCAACCATTTGCCCTGCTCTGATGAGGCCCTCCTGTTCTAAAGGCCTGAGAACTACATTCAAGCTATTGCAATCAGTCTGGGCATTTATAAGACAACGTTATTAATACTCCTGCCAAAGGCTTGTAACGTGAGGAGAGGGCCAAGGTGAAGGGCAGCCTAGAGGTGAGGGGCTGCCAAATAGCCAGATTCCAGGAAATCAGACATTACAGAAGGTAAAGTATAAGAATTTCTTCTCTCTTAATGGATTTTGGATTTAAGATATGTAAGAATCACTATCTTTTCCTCCCCAGCAACTTGAAGACCGGCGGCCATCATAAACAACACAGCCACTTCCTGGGACAGGAAGTTCATGGCCAGTAGACTACTGTGGCAGAAACAAATGGTCAATGATGTCCTTCACCCTGGCAAGGCAACAGTACCCAAGACAAAAAGTTGGGGAAAACTCGCCAAAATGTACAATGGGTTTGGGTTCAGAACCCATTCTGGGTGTGGCAGGACCGCTGGCTTTGGCATGGTTTATAATCCCTTGAATTATGCAAAGAAAAATGAACCCAAATGTCAGCTTGCAAGACATGGCCTGTACGAGAAGAGGACCTCAAGAAAAACAGCGAAGGGAACGCAAGAACAGAATGGAGAAAGTTGGAAGGACTGCAAAAGCCAATGTTGGTAATGGCAAAAAGTGAGCCGGAGCCTGGACAGCAGAGGAACAGAGGGTGTTCAGGGACTTTATTGGTGGTGATTGTGTGGATTTTTCATGAGACAATGACTAAAGAAAGAACATTGATATGTGAAAAATAGCTGAAGTACTTGGGGCGCTTGTTAAAACTGTAGGTCCATGGCCCTCACCTTAAAGTTTTTGTCTAGTTGGCCTGAGCGGGGCCAGTCATTGGCTTCTACAGCAGGTGCATGGGCCTCACTGGACAAATCCCACTGGGCTTACAGCATTTAGGGCAGAACAGGAGCCAGTCTGCTGCCATGGTGATGTCCAAGGTTAATGAGGTGAGGAGGAAAAAAAGAGTGGTCCAGCTCTGTTTAGTCCTGTCCTTGTGACTTCAAGAAGGGCCTGAAAATGCTCATAAAAGTAACACTAAAACGCCATTAATCTTGAGCAAACACTGACTGCATAAGCCAGGAGGGTGTTAATTCCCTTCCATCTGTGGCCTAATTCTTGGAGAGGATTTAAAGAAATGGCTGGAAGCGTGAACCCAAGACTCCTGGCCCTGATCTGACATCACAAAGCTTTAACCCAAGCAACATAAATGTAACTGGCTTTACCTGGTAGTTTATGCTACCTTCACTTATTCCTTAAGTTAGCCAACTGTGCCTACTTTATAACGAAGCTTCTAAAGGGCTTTTTCTACCACAGTGGACATTTTGGCTAGTTTTCCCCAACCTTTTGTCTTAGGTACTGTTGCCTTGCCAGGGCGAAGGACATCAATGACCCTATGTTTCTGCTGCAGTTGTCTGCTGGCCATGAACTTCCCTGATGCAGGTAGTTACTGTGCTGCAAGCTCATACAGAGGTACAACACTACATCCACAGGCGCCAAGGAAGACCAGCACTTCTTTATGTCACTGGCTCGCCGACTGTCTTCTTGTCTCTGACACACATCTTTATTAGCTTACTTTGTGTCTTATTTCAAATGTCACTTCTCCATTCAGCTTTTCTGAAAGCCCCCAGGTGCAATGAATATTTTAAAATTATTTGTAAATAATTTATTTATTCTTTTATAGTTATACCTTGCCTTGTGTCAAGAAGAAATTCATATCAATGTTATATGGTTATACAACCAAAGAAGGTTATGCCTGGAAGGAGTGTCATTATATCACTAGCCTTAATGTAATAATATCCACTATTTACATACTTTTCCCCAGGCAGATCATCAGCTTCATGAGGGGAGCCTATGCTATTCATCACTGACTCTCAGCAGATTAGATATTCAGAAAACAAATACAGCCCTGGCTGGTAGCACAGTGGATAAGGCACCGGCCTGTGAACCCAAAGGTCGCAGGTTCGATTCCCAGCCAGGGCAACATAACCAGGTTGCAGGCCAGGTCTCCAGTCAGGTCTGTGGCTGGAGGCAGGTGAAAAGCAACCATACATTGATGTAAAAAAAAAAGGAAAAAAAAAAAAAAGGAAAACAAATACAGGCACACACATACAAGGATCCTCAAGTGAATGCTGTTGTTCTAAGTAGCAACTTAGGAAGCAGTACATTTTTCTAATAATACTGACACAGCATAGACTCCCTCCCAAATTTGGAATGACTTTTAGAACAAATTTCAAAAGCACATAAGAGAACAAGAAATATTTTATTATTTTTTAAATATTTTATTTTTTTTAAAGATTTTATTTATCATTTTTAGAGAGAGGGGAAGAGGGAGGCAGAGAGAAAGAGAAGCATCAATGTGTGGTTGCCTTTCACCTGCTTCCAGATAAGGACCTGGCTGAAGACCTGGCTTGCAACCTGGTTATGTGCCCTGGCTGGGAATCTAACCAGCGACCTTTGAGTTCACAGGCCAGCGCCTATCCATTAAGCCATCAGCCAGGGCTAGAAATATTATTTTAATTTGCCTTTTGATTTTCACCCCCACACGTCTTTTCTCTAAAATTGATTAGAAATTACTTTAGATCATTTTCAAAAGTCAAATTCCTCTTCGAAGGATTAGGAATGTCCACAATGGAAAGTGTGCATCTTCTTGCAAATGGCCTCTACACAGTTTAAGCCCATCCTATCCTACTTCAGTTAGTCTACGCCTGTCCCGCACTCTACCCATTGCCCAAGAGCTGCTTTAATTTAGGAACTCGAGTTCACATCCTAGGTCTGCCACCTGTTATCTGTTCACCCATAGACAAGTTACTTGAGCTGAGTTTCAGCGTGTTGGTTAATTTCATGTGTCAAGCTGACAGGGTCATGCGGCACACAGATATTTGGTTAAACAGTAATCAGGGTGTGCTTCTGAGGGTGTTTCTGGATGAGATGGACATGCGAACCCACAGACTAAGCAAAGCAGATTACCCCTCCTGACATGAGTAACAGTTCACTCTCTCTAGCTGTTTTCTAGATGAAACACCGATCTTCTCCTTCACTCAGATTGGTGCTCACACCACGGACTCTTCTGACCCTGAAACCTTAGGACTCGCACGGAGCTGCCCATGGGCTCTCCTGGGTTTCCAGCTTGCAGATGTCAGATCAGGGGACTTTGTATTTTCCTTTTTTTTTTTCAAATGAGAAAGGAAGGATGGGAGGAGAGAGGGAGAGAAGAGCGTGGAGAGGGGGAGGCAGGTAAGGCTGGTGGGGGAGGGAGGGAGAGCACAGAGCATGGTAAAGTCAGGCCAGGGGACTTTTTAGCTTCCATCATCATCTGAGCCAATTACTTTTAATAAATCTCTTTTTATGTATCATAGGTTCTGTTCCTCTGGAGAACTCTATTTCCTCATCTGTGAAGTAGGAATAATAAGAGCCATGTATGTTAGCACTGGGCTAAGTATTTTACATGTGTTATCTCAATTAATCCTTTCAGCCCTGTGTGCTGTAGGTACTATCGATACAGTCATCCTCTCTTTATTCCACTTATTCAAAGTTCTTGCTCCCTTGTGGCACAAACTTCCCTCGGGGTATATAACCCTCCCATCACCAACGTACCAATGATCGTTGCATCTGGTAGTCACATTCAAAGGAAAACCAATCTGATGGGTCCAAGTTAGTGACTGGCTCCTGTTGGGAAAACTTCTCAGGCCTTATTATCTGACAGGTAGATGGGCTTGTGCTGGTTCCTACACCTAGCCATTCAGGTTCGTTCATGGGAATCTGGTGGTAGTGTCAGGGAGGTATTGATCTCACATTAACACAATGGTGATCTATATTTAATAAACCCCCCTTCACAGGGCAGTAAAGGCCTGGATTCCCTGAGTTTACTAGGAAGCTATGGACTTGGTTGGACTTGTATTGGTTTATTTGTAAGGGCCGAGGCAGAAGAGGTACAATACACCAGGGTGTCCTGCCCCTGAAAAAGTAATCTCCTGTTTACTTCTTTACCGCTTTATCCCAAGCCTCTGGAACTGCACCCAGCAAATCACAGCATCCAAATAATACGTGTTGCTGGGTGACTAAATCCAACAACTCAAGGCCTTGCTAACAGAGGCAGCTCCACATATGAAGAGCCCTGAACTAGTCTTACCCGCACTCCTAGACACATGTCCAGTGAATGTTTCTGCTCTTAACAGATTCCGTGAATTCCCTGAGGCATGGAGTGAGCAAATGCAGGAGGAGAGGGACCATGAGAAGACCCCACTGGAGTCTGGAGCTCCCTCTAGGGGCCAAAACATATCCTCAAAAGTGCAGCACGGGCTCCATAGGCAAATTTCTTCTTCAAGAAAAAAATTTTATTGTTACAAAACATGGCAACATCACCAGGACAACGTCACAGGGAGCCATTGAGCAGTGCTCTTCTCATCACTCATTCAGCAAACAGTAAAAAGCTAGCATATAGCAGGACTGTAGAGTACAGGGGATTTGGATATGGAAGTTGAGGATACGGGGATGTGTAGAGAAGGGAACCTTTGTATATTGTTGGTGGGAATGTAAACTGGTAAAACCGTTATGGAAAACCACATGAAGGTTCCTCAAGAAATGAAAATTAGAGTTACCACAGGATCCAGCAATGTCTCTTCTGGGTCTACATCCAAAGGAAATGAATGGTTTCTCAAAGAAATACCAGCACTTCCACCTTCTTTGCAGCATTAATCATTATAGCCAAGATATGGAAGCAATTCTAAGCATTCACTGACATGATGATAAAGACAATGTTATACACACACAGGTACATGCAGCCTTGAAAAGCAAAGGAAATTCTGTCATTTGTGAGTGGAACCGGAAGATACTCTGCTAAGTGAAACAAGCCAGCCACATAAAGTCAAAAACTCTGGGGTATCACTTGTATGTGGAATCTAACATAGTCAGACTCATACCAGCAGAGAGTAGAATGTTGATTGCCAGAGTAGAGTAGGTAGAGGGGGTGGGTAAAAGGGTAAAACTTTTAGTTATACAACATCAATTCCAGAAATCTAACACACAGCAGGGTGACTGTAGTTAATAATAGTGCATTTTATGCCAGAAATTCACAAACACCGTAAAATCTTACTTGTCACAAAAAAATAAGCTAGCTATATGAGATGGCTATGTTAATTAGCTTGACTCTGGTAATTATTACACAATTTATACACTTTAAAACCATTGCATCATAAGAGTGACATCAGAATCATGGCAGCATAAAACATTCCTCCTTTTTGTCCTCTTTCAACGAAGAATTAGACATCCACCTGTGAATGAGGGCACCTTAGTTGGAGCTGGAGCTGTGGGGTACAGCAGCACATGGCAGGGGCCTGGTGGGAGTGCAGCACCCCTGTGACCCAGTGACAGGCAGACAGACCTTGGTACACAGTAGACCCAGAAGAGCAATTCTACCTGCTGCAGCCTCCCTCCCTGCGGCTGTGGGAAAGATCTGGAGAGCGCTGATCTAGGCAGACACCCATAGTTCTGAGAAAGTTTAGAAGTCCTGCCTACCAGGGGAGAGATCCCAGCACCTCACTAGAGAAAAAAAAGGTTTGGATGTAGCAGAGGTAAGAATTTTACCAGTTCCCCCTGCTACCTCCCCCCCCCCCAAGGCAACACTACCTGGGGGTCAGGTATCAGGAGGGAGCAACCTCTGTGGGGAGGTCAGTCCTTCCTGCTCCCACACATCAGAACGCACTAAAGGAACCTGTTTCCCTCCAGCAGCATCCATAGTAGAGCAAATGGAACGCAGAATAAGTGAGTTTGAGAACAGGGACTTAAAAATAGCCCTGTTAAAGCAGAACAAAGGGAGAGAAAAGGAAGAGCAAAGAAAGTCTTCTTGATCTACAGGACACCATTAAAGAATACGTATTAGAATTGTCAGAGTCCAGGAGGGCAAAATCAGTAGAATGGTGCAGATATTGATTTGAAAGAATTAAACCTGAGGACTTCCCAAGCCAGGGGGAGAATCAGACATCCAAGAGAGAGTGCATGCATATCTGAAGTGTTGAATGAAAAAAAAAAAAATTGCCTGCCAAGAATACTCCATCTGGCAAACTTATCCTTAAGCTATGAAGAAATAAAAATTTCCTACAGAAGAAAAATGCAGAAGGAGTTCAAAACCACTAGACCTGCCTTGCAAGAAATGCTGAAAGGAGTTCATCAAGTTGGAATGAATAGACACTAACTAACCAGTCATGTAAATGTACAAAGTATACAATATACTGGTAAAGATAAATTATACAGTCAAACTTTGAAAAGTTTAATTCTGTAATAGTGTGGTGCATTAACCACTTAACTATAACATAAAGGCCAAAGGAAAAGAATATTATCATTAATTATAGTCACTATAAGTGTAACTAAAATGCAATATAAATTTTTTTTTAAATAATGATATCAAAATAATAGAAGGGGGTAGTAAAAGTGTGAAGCTTTTTAGGCAGATTTAAGTTGTTGCCAGCATAAAATGAACCATTTTATCAGCAAGATGTCTTATGAAACCCTCATAGTAGCCACAAGACACAATCTTAGAGAAGGTGCACAAAAATTAAAAGGGAAACAGAGCTCACCACCATGGAAAATTACCTATTTACAAAGGGACATAGAAATATAGTGGGAAAATCAATGGAGATGTAAAATAACCAAAAAGCAATGAATAAGATAGCAGTAGTAAATTTTTAAATAACAACAATTGGAAATGCAAATGAATGAAATTTACCAATCAAAAGGCATACAGTGGCTGGAAGGATAAAACAAAAAAACAACACCTGGCTCCTAAGAGGTACTTCAGCTCACTCAGAGTGAAGACATGGAAAAATATTCCATGCAAGTAGAAATCAAATCAGACAAAATAGACTACCAGCCAAAAACAGTTTTAAAAAAGACACAGAGAAGGCCAATGTATAATGATAAAGAGGTCCATTCATCAATAAGTTATAATCATCATAAGTGTATACACATGCAGTATTTGGAGCACTAAGATACATTAAGCAAATATTAAGAGATCTAAAGGGGAAAACACAAAAAAATGAAATGAGTAACTATTTCCACCACCCAGAAATTCCTAAAATTCTTCACATTACACAATAATGTCTAATTGTAAGATCACACAGAGTTCCTTGTTTTCTGGGTTAAGATGGTAATACCTAAATGTTCAAAATTCTTTGCAATACACTTTCTAAAGTAGGCTGGGGAAAAAGTGAATTTTCAAAAGTTTTGGTCTAGAACATAATCCTACAGGAAAGCGAATGCATTTGTCATGGTGCTTACCCAAATTATACCCATTTCTTACCACTTCATCACTGGACCAAAGTCAGATGAAAGAAATGAAAAAAATAAGCAGCAGTGAATGAAGGTAAGCTGCAAAGTTCTTCATTTGGAAGGTGAGTATGGTCTTCGTAAGATGATGATGATAGAAAAAGACCAATTGATCATACTGAGAGTTGACAGTAATGATACTGTATTTCTATACAAAGTCTAATAAGAATTAAAAATAGAAACCAAGTGAAAATTTAATTCAACTCTAAAGCATAGATGTCAGTAATGGCCATTTGTTCCCACCTGCCAGCTGTCATTAGCCTTTCTTCTAACAGTATTGCAAGTTTCCTTGGGGAAACACCTTTTAGCTATTCTCTGTTCTTGGGGGTCCAGTGGAGCTAACTCCACTCCCAGGGGCATAGTTACACGTGTGACCAACAGCTAGCCATCCGTCACAACCACACGCTCTTGGCCTCCGTCAGTGGTTCAGGGATGTACACATTCCTGGAACTCCTGCGGCAGCAAAAGCTAGAGATGGTTTCTTTTCTGTTCCACCTTGAAACTGCAGCTTCTGGAAGGCCACAGACAGAGAACACCTGCCTGCTAGTAAAACCAGAATTCACAAAAGCACAACAGAGAGATGGAGTAGGAGAGTGGTCTGAATGAAATCCAGTACCTGGATCCTGCTGAGTGTGCAGCTAAATCTATTCCTGGATTTTGCAGCTATGAGACCCAATAAAGTCTGCCTTTCTAAAGCCAGTGTTCGCGCTTGCAACCAGCAGTGTCCTGGATAATGTGATTGTCATTCTTCGATAGCTTGGAGTCCGTGGATTGCTAAACTTAGCCTACTTTATTTTCAACCCAAACTTAAGACTAAGATAAAGGAAAGTCTTTAAAGTACACGGCTTTGTTTATAATCAGGTGAATATTTTTAAAAGTAAATTCCATTGGTACATTTATGATGAACTCAATGAACTCCACTTCTGCTAACTAGGTATTTTATGAGCATACCAAATGGCAAACTATCCAACTTGGCCTCTGAATAAATCATAGATAACCATAAGGTGAATAAACTTGTAACCAATGGTTATTAGATGCTAAAGAAAGAAACAGAGAGAATCTGTAATGCAAACAAGAATACCCAACAATAATTGGATTTGAACTCAGTATGGGGTCATAAAATGATGCTAGAAAGACATCAGATTTCTTCTTTGATGACATAAAATAGCTCTGGACATTGTGGTTCCAGAAATAGGGACATGGGGAATTGAAAAGTTTCGGATAAATAGACAAATAGGAATGGTTTTCAAAATAGCCACAGAAGGTGATTATCAGAAAAGCACTGGTATGTCTGCCTTTCTTTCAGCTTTTCCTTCTCTTCCCTTCCCTTCCTTTCCCCTCTCCTTCCCTTTTCTTTCTTTTCTACCACACACAATCAAGACAGTACTTATGTATTAGGGATTTAGTAGTAAATGGAAAAGAAATAAGCACAGACCATAAATTCAAAAGGTAAGGGTTGCGGGGTGGGGAGAAAAAGTAAGACTATTATAGTGAGATAGTGGTGTAAGTTAATAAAAATATATCCAAGGGGCATTGTGGAACATAGGAAGGAATGATCATCTCTGCTTAAGGGAATGGATGTTCACAGAATGCTTTATAAGGGTTGGACTTGAAGGATTTTAGCGGACACCTGTAGGGAAGTCCACTTTGATGGGTCTGAGACCCTAAACATCACCACCACAATATGACACCATCATGTTTTTCCTTCTACCAGAAAGTAGATGGAGTTAAGACAGCACCACTACTGTGTGGTCTCTTAGAATTCCCTACCATCACCATCACTATCACTACAAGTCCTCCAAGACTATGTAGTTGAGCGGTTGAGACTGCAGGGTCTAGGTTCAGACCCCAATTTCACCACTTGCTAGCTGAACAAACTTGGGGGACACTGAAGCCAAGTGTCTAACTCCAAAGTTAGGCTCGTTCTTTACAAAAGCATAAAGCGGGGGAAGTACTTATAACTCCCCAAGTCCTCTGCTTGGGGCCCTTGAAAAAAATACCACTTCCTTATACATTCGAAGTATGTATTCCTACCAATCAGAGTGCCTGTCACCTTGCATCCAAATAAGCTTGATAAAGCCTGGTTGACAATCTCCATGGACTTATTTCTGTCCCAGAGAAGTCACTCAAAGTCGTCCAAAGTCCCAACCATCACTAACAACAGGAGTACCTGAGAGCATGTCATTTAGTAGTTATTCCAAAGGCTGTAGGTTCGAACCTGGGCTTATCACCAGACAGCTGAGAGACTGTGAGCAAGTCATTTAACCTCCCTAAATGTCCTCATCTGTAAAATGAGAACCTTCCCTGGAAGTTATGAGGATGAATGAGATGATGCACGTATGTGGCTTAGACCATCACCAAGCAACATGGCAAATTCACAAAAATGGTTAGCCATTATTGTCAGGATTATTTGATGAGACAGTCCCACTCCCATCACAACATCACTACATCTGCAGTGAGGCAGCACTCGGTGAGGGATTTGAAAGTCTCGCCTTCTGGCAAACGGATAAAAGCAGTGTGTTGAGTGGCTTTTGGTAGGAAAGAAAGGGGAAGTGAATCCCTTCACTACAATGGAAAGAATCAGAAAGTGTGACCTAATTTCCAGCGATGTGACAGCTCTAATTTTGGCAGGTCCTCAAATGGAATATTCCTTTTAGGATGCCTGTCTGCCTTTCTTTAACACTGACCAGTTCCTACACAAGTACGCAGGGAGGACCACAGACACTTGTCCACCGTGCAGGTGAATTTTAAGCTCCATTCAAAGTGCAGATTTTGCTCCCTGCAGTAAGTAGCCATGGAATAGGGATGTCCAACTCATTTTCACCGGGGGCCCCATCAGCCCCGAGTTGCCTTCCAAGCCCTGAATGTCATTTTAGGACTGTATAAATGTAACTCCTCCTTAATGGCGAAGCGAGCCGGGTGGAAACCAGATGCCGGGCTGGATTTGGCCCGTGGGCCTTGAGTGTGCCACCTGTGGCCATAGAACGTGGTACACGGTGCTCTCAATAAGCATTTGTTGGCACTTGCTCGCTAAAGGGAGTGAATGTGACCTTTCCCCTCTTATGCAGCTGATTAGACCAATGGTGAACAACTTCAGACCCTGGGATTCCCTCTTGCAACAACTTGCATTTGGGTTCTGGAGGGTTTGGGTTATAGGCAGCCAGTCTTGACTTTGCAACACAACGTACTTGGCCGGGATCTAAGGGCACCCCTGAACGAAGAGGGACATGGCACAGGCAAGCAGGACAGAGGCCACTGGTCATCTGGAGGGGGAAGAAAACGAAGCAATATATGGAGACAAAAGATCTTGATACCCCAGAAAGACTCAAAGCTAGAGGTCAAAGCTACACATCCAACTCCTGATCTTATTGAAGCTTCGCTTCCCTCCTTCCCCTAGGATTTTGGGACACAGTCCTGCGGCCTTCCATTCATTCTGTCCTTTATTTATGTTAGTTTGAATCGGTTTCAGTCTGTATAATCAAATAATCCCTGAAACAATAAAAATGTGCCAAGGTGTGCAAAGAAAGGGGGAAGCGTTTGAAATAAATTCAAAGCTAAGAACATGGAGTAACTTTCAACTGAAATGTTATAGTGGCCCGGTTGCCTATACCTGATTCACATAATGAAGTAAATGTTTGCTTAGACTCATTCCTGCCTTTCTAAAGAGATCAGAAAGCTTTTGTAGGTTTTCAAAGAGCTTTTCCTCCCTGGCACTCAAACCAGCTGTGTATTAAAGGTGAATTTGGAAAAAAAAATGTTTTTTCCTGACAAAACTAACATACAATATTTATAACTTCCCATTAACAAATAATTGAAAAGTTTGCATTCAGGAGGCTGAATAAATGTTTAGAATCCGTAATGTAGTTTTCTTACGAGAGCAGTCACTTTCAGGGAGATTTTGCCTTAATTCATAGATGTTTACAAGAATTCAGTTCCTCTCTATAGTTATGTATGACTTGGAACACTTTGGAAAT
Source organism: Noctilio leporinus (assembly GCA_004026585.1). NCBI lineage: Eukaryota > Metazoa > Chordata > Mammalia > Chiroptera > Noctilionidae > Noctilio > Noctilio leporinus. The sequence goes on from PVIW01001139.1 coordinate 295,129, forward strand.
CCCCATCTTCCCCCCCACAAACAACCTGCTTCATCATCCGCCTTCCTGATTTTGCCTGATGGCAACCAGGTCCTGCCAATTGCTCAGGCAGAAACCTTTGAGTCATCATGCCCTCCCCGCTGCTCTGGGGAGAATCACGGCTCACAAAGTGATGTGCTGAAATCCTAGTCCCCGGTACCCAGAATGTGCCATTACTTGGAAATGTGGTCATTGTCGATGTAAGGAAATTGAGATGAGATCGTGCGGGGGCAGGGTGGGCCCTTCATCTGATATGAACAGTGTCCTTGTATGAGGAAGAGAGACAGGCATGGAGGGAAGAGCCCTGATGGTGGAGGGCCACAGCTGTGGTCTGAGGAACACCAGGGCTGGCGGAGGACCACCAGAGGCTAGGCAAAGGCCAGAAAGGACACTCCCTGGCACCTTCAGAGGGAGCACGGCCCTGCCAACACCTTGATTTCAGACTTCTAGTCCCCAGGAGTAGGAGACAATCAATTTCTGTTGTTTTAAACCACCCTGTTGGCAGCACTTTTGTATGGCAACCCTAGCAAAGGATGTGCCCCTGCATTGGGCTGGAGAGCAGGTATTTTGGGCACTGCCAGTCAGCAGGCAGGGCAATGCTTTTACTTCAAAGGCACGACTTCTAATACCTAAATCAAATGATGTCACTCTGCTCTGCTTGCAATGTTCTCCACTGCCTCTGGGTAAAATCCAGAGCTGTCATAATATTCTGTGAGGTCTGTTCCTCCTCTTTTCATGCCAGTGTTCTCTCCTGTGACCTCTCCTTCCACCTAGACTCAGCCAGTCTCTCTCTCTCCCTCTGGGTGCTCATAGCCTAATAATAGAGGAAGGACACAGATACTACTACTATATGGTAGGAGCTGAAGGCTCTATATACAGGATACTGTAAGATACGGAGACATACAAACAAGATGAGTATTTTTGCCACTGCCTGTGATTTCTTGCTATTTTTTTCTGGATTATCCATAAAGTATAGTAAAATGCAAGCAAGCCTGATGATGACAACTTGGATATAATGCAAATGGTTGTTGATCTTGCTTTCTGCCCACCCTGAAAGGTCCTATCTTTTGGGAGGTGACGGAGGAATAGAGGGGAAGGTAAAGGAGAAAAAAATGGAGGCAGGTGACAAGGAGGCAGAGGCTGGGTCCTCGGTACTCTGGCTCCATGTCTTGGAATCAGGCCACAGGAGGCAGGTGTCAGATAAGGAAGAATCCTGGGAGACCAGACAGACAGGGGACCTGAAACTAGGGTGACTGTGTGCTCCAGGTTGCCTCGGGCCATCCTGGTTTACACTGGTCACCCTAGTATTGGTCCAGTCTAGCATTTACGCCAGACGAAGCTGTACCAGGTCAGACGATAAATAACCAACCTGAGAGATGCTAATACAGAACAGAATTAGGCCACCAGGTGGCGCCGATGTAGCAGGATCCTGGGATACCAAACCTAGTCACTTTCTCTGGGTTGGTTACATGATGCTGTATTAGTATCATGTTGCGCCCATCCAGAATCCCACCTATTGTGGAAATTTGGAACATATCATGGATGCTCCTTTCATACTTTGTGTTTACTTTGACATTGTCATAGTAACACCTTTCTTCTCTATGAGAAATACACTCATACACACTGTGGGCTGGGTCCCAGAAGTGGCACCTGACAAAGGATAGGCCTGCACCCCCTAATCTAGGTCTTTTCTTTCATTTTCAAGATTTTATTTATTATTTTTAGAGAGAGGGACAGGGAGAGAGGCAGAGAGGGAGAGGAACATCCATGTATGGTTGCCTTTCACCTGCCTCCAGCTACGGACCTGGCTGGAGACCTGGTTTGCAACCTAGTTATGTTTCCCTGGCTGGGAATCAAACCAGCGACCTTTGGGTTTGCAGGCCGGCGCCTATCCACTGAGCCACCAGCCAGGGCCTCTAGGTCTTTTCCCCATAAGCCTAAAAAAAAATGGCAAATCATTTTTTTCTGGCCTTTTCTATAGATCCTGCCTTAGAATAAAGCCGATAAAAAGCCCTAAGTCAGGATGCAAGGGTACGACACAGGCCAGACTGATGGGTGACGTTAGAAAACTAAGCTGGAACCAGCCCATAACACAGCTGTGAAGTCATGTTATAAAACTCAACCTAATTTGAGGTTCTACTCCTGTCTCAGACCATTACCTTACCCCAGAGCATGAACACATCTCTCCTAACACTGTCCCTCTGCATCCTTGTGGCAACTGCCTCTCATTTCAGGCTGTCCTCATCCCTCACCTGGACCACGGTGACAGTCCCTAAACGGGTGACAAATCTCCACTGCTCACCCCTGTCTCTTACTTGATGCAACCTCTCACACTCAGTCCTCTGACTTACCACTGTGACATAGTCAGAACCCAAATATCACCAAAATCCTTCCCCCAGGGCTCTCCACTGCCTGCAGCACAGAGAAGGGGAGGGACCACAGGGCCTCACAGAGCTGACTCCTGCTGACCTCCCCCAGGGCACAGGCCTTCCCCTAGCCGCACACGTCTGTCCATTCCGGAACGTTCCGCACTTCAGTGCTTGGCTCACCTCCTCCCTCTTTCTTGTCTCAGTTTGAGAATTACCGCTTCTTCACAAGCCATGTGACTTTGAAGGTACCCTGAGGTGGCCTTTAGCATGTCTGTCCCCATGTTACACCCTCCTTGAGACTTTCTTCCTGTCCTCTGTTCATCCCCTCAGCCCACCCCGTCACCTCTTGTCCCTGTCATTGGGATCTATTTCTTTACTCTGTGATCTCCTCAGCCCTCCTTCAGGAAAATCTATGGGTCTAGTATGGACGAAGCCTGCGTGGTAATGAAAGCTAAGAACTGCATCTTAAATCTGGGAGGGAGCTGTTATTAATCTTTTACCAGAACAGAACAATTACAGAATTTTCTCTATCATTGCCATGGCTCCAGGATATGTCATTCTGCATTACAAAAACAATTCCTTTCAGCCCTTTGGTACCCAGTGGACTAAAACAAAGCCACTCTCATCAAACAATGCTGAGAGAGAGGCTTTTTTCCTAAATAGATTTATGTGTTTCATATTGAGCAATTGCAGGCATTGAACTAAAATGAAAAATGTAATAGTAATTCATTTCTTGGAAGCTAGATTTAATTCCACGCTGTAAATGACTCTTAGACTTCAGAAATAACTGGCTTTGCAGTTTCCTTAATCTGGAAAACAAAAATATTCAAATACCACTATATATCAGAACCACTTTTTCATGCTGCCCTTTTTTGGTAAAAAGGAAGAGAAAGATCTTGATCAGGTTTATTAAGATGTAATTTATATACAAAATTTTCTAAATGTAGGTGGACAGTTACTACCATAATCAGAATGAAGAATATTTGTCTCCCCTAAATGTTTCCTTGTGTCATTTCAGTATCCATCTCCTTCCCTCACTGTTTCTGTTTCTGTCCCTAGTCTCACCTTTTTGAGAATGTCATATAAACGAAATCACATAGTTTACAACCTTCAGACTTTAGGTTCTCACACTTAGCATAATTATGTTGAGGTTTATTCATTTTGCTGCAGGTATCAGTAATTCATTTCTTTCTGGGGCTGAGTAGTATTCCATTGTATGAATATAACAGAATTTGTTCATCCATTCTCCTACAGAGGGACACTTTGTTTCTTTTGTTTTGTTTTTAGCGACTGAGTACAGATGCTATATTTACATACCGATTTTTGTGGGAATATGTAAGTATTTCAGAGTGAGATTACTAGGTCCTAGTATAAGAGAATGCTCAACTTTGCAAGCCAAACTGTTTTCCAATGACATTTCTACCAGCAATGAGTGAGAGATCCACGTCTTTGCCATGCTTATTATTATTATTTTTTAAAGATTTTATTTCATTATTTTTAGAAAGAGGGGAAGGGAGAGAGGCAGAGAGGGAGAGAGACATCAATGTATGGTTGCCTTTCATCCGCCCCCAGCCACAGACCCAACTGGAGACCTGGCTTGCAGCCTGGTCATGGGCCCTGGCTGGGGAATCGAACCCGCGACCTTTGGGTTCGCAGGCCGGCACCTTATCCACTGTGCTACCCAGCCAGGGCACCATGCTTATTATTTTAATTTAACCATTTAAATAGGTGAGTCAAGTGGTACCTTGTTTTTGAATTTTATTAGTTTTAATCTCCTGATTCAAATACAGAGTGGGGCTGACTTCTAGTCAAGAAGGAGGTGTGGGTAAACATACTTTGCCTCCTCATGCAACGCAAAGAATTACAACTAGATTGCAAAACAAATCAATGATTCAGAAAATAAGGAAGAAATAGGCATTTAATCAAAAGAGCAAGAAGGAAAAAAAATTTAATGAGGATAATAAAAGATCTCTCTGGAATATCTCCAAATGTACCAACATCCTAATCATAGGGGGTGCCAGAAGGAGAAGAAGAGGAGCAAGAAACTTATTTGAAAAATTAATGAAAGAAAACTTCCCTAATTTGGTGAAGTAAATAGACATACACATCCAGGAAGCACAGAGAGTCCAAACAAGTTGAACACAAAGAGAACCACATCAAGGTGCATCATCAGTTACTTTAGCATGAAGATTTTTTTTTTTAAGATTTTACTCATTATTTCCTGGGAGGAGGTTAGGGAGGGAGGAAGAAAGGGAGAGGGACATCAATGTATGGTTGCCTTCCACTTGCTTCCAGATATGGACCTGGCTGGAGACCTGGCTTGCAACCTGGTTATGTGCCCTGGCTGGAATCGAACCAGCAACCTTTGGGTTCACAGATTGTCACCTATCCACTCAGCCACCAGCCAGGGTTGGGCACTCTTTTAAGTGACAGTTGGCATGTGCCCTTTGTTTCCTTTCTACTTTGTCCCTTTCTCCTCCCTCATGCCTAGAGCTAAAGAAGCCACCTTAGCCCATCAAGTTCACTTGAACAACAAGGTTATACACAAAGGAGCAATAAAATAGAAGCAGCCTGAACTCCTGAGAACTTTGTGTACCACATCAGTCCTGGACCACCTATGTCCAGACTTTTAAGTGAGAGAAATAAATTCCTAACTGCTTGTGGTAGGTGGAACAATTGCCCCTAATTCTCTATTCTTACATCCTCCCCACCCCTGATTTGGGTTCTGCCAAGTTAATTTCATGACAAAGGAAAGTCTTTTCTTAAAAGGCTGCTGTAACAACGGGCTGTATCTACACAGAAGAAACACTGGACCCCTCATTCATGCTACACACAAAAGGAAATTGAGACAGATCACAGACAAAAGTGTAAAACCCAGTGTTGAAGAAATGCATTTCTAGGCCCGAGACAGAGCCAGGGCCAGGGTGGCACATCAGCAAACCAGACTTGCTGAACCTTTGTGCCCCTTTGTGCAAGTAGAGTAAATGCTCTACTTGATCTTCTATAGAGTCTATCCAGGCGGCTGGTGCATGAACACACAGCCAGATCTGGGCTTATTTCCTTCTTTCTCTTCAAGTAAGGTTGACTATATGGCCTCAGTCAGCCACATATTTTCTCTCTTTCTTTTCTTGTTCTTTATTCTTTATGCTATAAAAGCTGTCTGACTTCACCCCACTTTGCAGTTCTCCAGAAGGAGAATGTCTGCTTCATGAAGCATGAAGTTTGTATCACGTACATTTCTGTAATCGTTTTTAACACCAGGTTAAAAACACAGGTTACCTTACCTAAACTCATTATTCTGAGTACCAAAATGTTCTGCTTTAATAAAAAACTATTCATGCAATTTCTGAATATTTTTTTCTGTGCCAGGCACTGAAATACATTTATGCGCATCATTTTATTTCATCCTCAAAAAACGATGCCAAAATGCCATATCCCCTCCCTGTTTGTTGGGGAGCTGTGCTTTTTCCAGACCTCCATTCCCCTCCTTTTGGGAAAGGCACCTGCGTGTTTTTGGAGGGCCCACTTTTCCCTCCTACTTACTCCTGTGAGTCTTCAGGGTCTGCTTCAGACTCCAGTTCCCGGGTCAGATGTCCAACAGGGCAGCAGCGGTGGCCTCTGGCGCCGCCTTCAGCGTTAGGGGCGAGGTCCCTAAATTTCCAGACGGCCCCTGGACCACCTGGAGAGCTTGGTAAACAGAAGTTGCTCAGCCCCAACCAGTTTCTGATTCGTTCAGGGTAGGGCTCACCAATTGGCCTTTCTCAACCTCCCAGCTGGGGCGGGTAGGCTGGGCTAGGGAAGTGTTTCAAATGCAAGTTCTGCCTCCCCCAACGCGCACCCCACTACCACCGACGCAGGGACGACGGAACCGGACTCCGAATGTAAGACCCAGAAATCTTGGATTTTCATAAAAATCTCCAAATGACTTTCATGCATCCCAAAGTTGGAGATCCACGATTTCATTAAGTGCTTTTGGAACGCTGACTTCATACTGGAGTCCCTATGGGGAGCTTTTTAAATGTTCAGAAGCCCGGGCACCTCCCTTAGAGGTTCTCGTTTGATTGTTCTGAAAGATCTCGACAGAGACAGACTTGCTGCTAAGGATTAAGAAAGGCTGCTCTGAATCCTAACGTCCTGAGGAGGGAAGATAGGGCCCAGGTACCTAACTGCAGAAGTTGGCGCCTGGCAGTAGGGAGGAAGGGGGGTGTGTGTGTGTGCGCGCAAATTAGGGTAAGGGAGCATTTACTTTCGTATACAATTAAGTAGCCCTTCTAAAATCTGAGTATTAACAGCTGCATTGTATTCCATCATCTGTAGGCAATTTCCTGAACGTGTACCCAAGTGCCAGGCACGATCTTATTTACAATTAACCGTATTTTACCCCTAAGGAAACGGAGGCTGAGAGAGGCCCCACCTGATGGTTTGCACGGGAACCGTCTGCCTCCCGGGCCCAAGTGCTTTTCCACCATCAGAGGGTCTCCGTCCGCACGTGAGAAACACCTGGACCCCTCGCCAGACTAAACACATCTAAATCTCTCAGGTGGGGTTTGGGCATCTGCTTTTCCCCCTGTTCCCCACAGTTCTGGTGCTCAGTGAGGGTCAAAAACCGCTGTCTCACGGCTTTCTGCTTCTCCAACTGACTTCTGTGTCTGACTTCTTTCCTTATTCAGTGGTAACACTCATGTTTTTCTCCCTCTTTTTGTCATTTTACTGAAATCACCAAGAAAATATCAGAAGTTGCAAAGTGTGTTTAGCTAGAACACGATAGGGACCAGACCCATGACGAGAGGTGTTACATCCGAAAGAGCTAAAGTAACTTCTGCAAATGAGACAACAAGAAGGGTAAGGTGTTGCCTTCTCAGGATGTCAGAGCAGGGTGTCAACCAGCGCAAAGGACAATGACACAGAGTAACACTGAAATGTTACAGCACCTTTGAAAGTGGTCCGATAATGGCTCTCTTATGATCACCTACTTCTGGATATTTCTGGTGATAGAAAGAAAAGACACAGGGTATCTCTGTTCTCTAGGGATTAGCAATGGTCGCTGGGAAGCAGCTTCAGAGTTGATGGGAAATCCATCCCAGTAGGTAGCCTTGCACGGTAACTACACTTGTTCTAAAAGTAACTTGTTTCATAGGCATGCATGAAATCTCTCTCTCTCTCTCTCTCTCTCTCTCTCTCTCTCTCTCTCTCTCTCTCCCCCTCTCTCTCTCCCCCCCTCCCTCCATATATACACACATTCACATAACCCCCATCAGAATAACCCACAGAACAGAACGAGGAGAAAAGCAGTAGACGATTTTTAGAGGCAGATGATGTTAGCAATATTTCAGTTAGGAGGTAACAGGAGGAAATTGTAACCCGATCCACCATTCTTTTGACATCGTTGCTGTACGTGTAGACTAATATGGAGCTTGTAGATGAACAGCATATTTGTATAAGAATCCTAAGAACTACAGTAACTTCAAAAGATAGTGTATCTCAGCTCTGGGAGATTGTTGACCTTCGCCCATGGAGCCAGGATGACATGAAGTTGGAATGACTATGCCCTTATCAGAATAGACAGTGCTTATCTGCACGTAGAGAACTTTTCAACCCCACTCCCTGGGTCTCTTCATCCTGTTCCCCTCTCCCTCCTTATAAAAACCTCTGTCCCCACTGAGAGGTGGAGATGGACTTCGTGACATGACCCCTGTCTTCCCAGGAGATGGGCTTTGTGACATAAATCCACCATCATCCAGGTGGCCAGCACCTGCAAATAAACCACTGTACTTTACATCACCACCTGCCTGTCAGGTATGGGCTTCTGAAGTGGCAGCCACCCGGACCTGCGATCAGCTACAAGGATACATTTTGCCAACCAACCTACTTCTAAATATTTCTTCCTTTTCACCAAAGTGAACGATTCTTTTTCCTAGCTGCTGGTGTGTGCTGTATCGGCAAGTGAAGTTAGATGACCCTATTTTGTCATATGTGAAAGAAATAGTATGATACTGACAGTCTTGAGTCAGGAAGGATGGAGACCCTGTGATACAGGTGATAATAATAGAGTTCATTTCATCCAATTCAATTCACTCACTCACTCAGCATTTAATAAGCACCTGCCAGAAAGGGCACCAAAGCACTACTGGAAAACAAGGGTGAAATGAAACAAGATCTTTGAGCTTTACCCAAAGAAAAGCCTAGTGACAGCTATGTCAAAATGTGTTGTTTCAGGACATGATAATGCGACATGAAAAAACAGAAGCTGGTAGCCCTGGCTGGTGGCACAGTGGATAAGGTGCTGGCCTGTGAAACCAAAGGTCGCTGGTTCGACTCTCAGCCAGGGCACATAACCAGGTTGCAAGCCAGGTCTCCAGCCAGGTCCGTAGCTGGAGGCAGGCGAAAGGTAATCATACATTGATGTCTCTCTCCCCCTCTGCCTCTCTCCCTTCCCATCTCTCTAAAAATAATGAATAAAAATCTTTAATAAAATAAAACAAAAGCAGAAGCAGCCACTGCTGGAGCTGCTTGCTACCTCCCTGACCAGCTGGGCTCACCACCATCCTAAGGGGCTGCAAGTGTGGACAGTGAGGCTGACACATGGATCTTCTACAATCCACGCCATTCCTTGAGAGCTTCCTTAGTCCCTGCTCTTCTGCACATGGAAGAGCTAACAGCCAGTGTGAACTGACTTTGTCATACTGCTAAACTGCACCTGGTCATGCAGTTTAAAAGATTTACGTTTGTTAACTCAGGTTGGGAGATGAGAACCTTTCGTTACATAGGGATTATCATTTTCACATCAAGTTGAACAAAACATCATTGTAAACAGTTATGCAAAGTGATGACTATTTGGAAGATTTACCTTTTCAGCATTTACTACCTGTAGGAGGGTTTAGACAATTTGTAACATTTTGGAAACAAAAGGGAACAGATGGTGACTTTCTTACCACATCAAGGAGTGGTAAAACCTTGGGATTAATTCACAGGAGGAAAAGAAATGAAACATTAGCACCCAAATAACATGTCAGTGATTTTTTTTTCCTTTTGAAGAAAATGGAATCAATTGCATACCTTTTCTTCTTTAGCTTTCATTAAAATACATCTAAACTACAGAAGTATGTATGAGGTCTGCCCTGAAAGTATCGAGCCAATGTCAATATAATTAAAACAATTTGTGCAGCCAATACGTTTGGAATAGACCTTGTATTGGTCAATCCCCTCAGATATATGAATACTTTATGAATGTGTATTATATACCAACTGAGTTTATAATACATTTTTAAAAAGTTTTACTGAGGTATAGTTTGTATAACAATTTACCCATTTAAAGTGTACAAATTAAGTGGTTTTTACATATTGGCATTGTTGTATGCCCCTTGTATGGCCACAATCAACTTAAGAGATTTTTTATTACCCTGGAAACCACACACCCCTTGCCCCAACCACCCGGTCTTAGATGTACATGAACCTACTTTCTGCTCTTTGGATCTGCCCATTTCAGACACTTCTTATAAAATGGAATCATACATGATCACTTGTGACTATTTCATTTCACTTAGCATGGTGCTTTCAAAGCTTATCCATGTTATAGTATGTATCAATAGTTCATTTCTTTTTATTGACAACTAATATCCCATTGTGTGACAAGATGACATTTTTATATCCTTATATCAGTTAGGGGACATTTGGTTTGCCTCCACTTTTTGGTATTATAAACACTGCTGTTGTGAATTTTTGTGTACAAATTTGGCAGACATATGTTTTCATTTCATGTACCTAGGATGGATAATATGGGGCAACTTCATGCTTGTTAAAAAATATTTCTGTATTTACTTTTAGAGAAAGGGGAAGGGAGGAAGAAAGAGAAAAACATCCATTATGAGAGAGAAACATCGATCAGATATCAATAGGAGGCCGAACTGCAACCCAGGCATGTGCCCTGACTGGAAACTCAACTGGTGACCATTGGGTTCACAGGCCTACGCTCAACCCACTGTGCCACACTTAAGTGTGGTTTATTCACCTCCACGCTTAAGCATTTGAGAAACTGCCAGATGATTTTCCAAAGCAGCTGCATCATTTCACTTTCTTTATAGTGCTGTATGCAGGTTCCAATTTCTCCACATCCCTGACAATATTCGATACTTTTTTTTTTGTCTAATTACAACCATCACAGTGGTGTGATGTCTTTTCACCTTCACAATAATTTTATTAAGAATGTTTTGGAAGGAAGAGGAAGAAGATTGTGAGACAGTGATTTATAATCTTTAAAAATAATTTTAATGCTTACACGAGTTTTGTTGTTGTTTTTTTTTTTTTTTTGCCTGATCCCTCCTCACCTCTCTTGGGAATCGTACCCCATTTTTCCAATATCAGTCTGCATAATTTCAGCAAAGATGACTCCTTCCCAATAGGTCCAGAAAGGACACAAGAGTCAGTCCTGGCTAATTTGAACCTAGTCGGGAGAGAAAAGGCACGCTGGTTAAGGTTACGTGAACAGAGAGAATTCAATGTAAACAAGTATGAATTAGGTACCAAGCTGTTAATGAGTAACAAAAGAGGTAAAAAGACAACTTTGAAGAGCTCTAGAGGTAGCAACTGCTGCTCCTACCTGAAGCAAGCGGGAAAAGGGAGGCGGCTAGAATTGTAAAACGTGGAAGCCTGGACTCAAGCCCCGTGGAGCTGCAGCCTCTGAGAGGCTCCAATCCATCCGGCGTTAGTGCCCCAGCTCCGGGGAGGGCCCGTGGGTCCGGTACCCAGGCGCATCTCAGAGGACCGAGCTCTAGCCAGCAAGGGCTGCAGCCTGGCTCTCTGGCGGGTTCTGCAAGTGTTACCATTGGATTTCGGGGCCATTGAGAAGTCACTGCTACGGCTGAAGTGAAGCGACTCACAGGAGCACCGGCTGTCAGGGAGCACCTCCGCCAGCTCCCAGGACTAGGCGTGTCCTTTCCTTCCTCACCATCCGTCCAGGTCCTGCCCCTGGTGCCTTCGGCCACAGAATCTAAGCCCTGAAAGCAGCGACCACGAAGCGAGTTCGAGTTCCGGCCCCAGCGTCGCCACGGAGGGTACAGATTTAAGGCTGGAAACGTGTACCCCTGCGGCCTGTCAGCACCACAGCCACCTCCTATACATGGTATAACTTTCATGCAGTTAAACAACTCAACAACTCCTCCTTTCACTGAACAAGCTGCAACTCCTTCATACAAATGAAGGTATTCTCACCGTCTTCACACAGTAAGACGCAAAGTTAACCTTGTTTCTTAAAAAGCACTTGTATAAGAAAAAAAGGGAGCAAAAAGAAAACAGTATGTGTGAATCCATGATTCTACATTATACTGTATATGTATATGCATATATTATTTGTATATTAATAACTAATTTTATGCATTTTACCATATCGAAACGAGTATCATCTATTTCACCTGCTTCATCACTTTGTCTACATCTGATTTGTTAATCCTAACTTTTGCCATTATTGATCAATGTTCTTTACTCACAGGAATTATAGAACAGGAACTACAGAAATACTACATTCACTCCCCTGCACCCCCCGCCACACCTTTGCCTTCTTTAAAAAAATGTTTCCACTGTTAAAGATTGATAACAGAATCATCAAATGACAATCCAAACACTAACCTGGTTTGACAGGTAATAAAATAGCCTGTGTGTGATTCCCAGTGTAAGGCTGTAACTCCTTCGGCAAAACACATCGCTGAATTCAACTGAGAATGACATTTCTCTACAAATCAGTTCAAATGATCTCAAGTTTTAAGAAAAGTAACTCACTCAAGCCATTATTAAGAATTTAATCACGATGTACTTCATACCTGATTATATTTTTAATGGTGCAGATTAAGAACCACTGTGGGGAGGTAGCTCGAAGTCAGGAGCTACTAGCTGGCCTCTGCTTTTCCAACTTCATACTTCAGTTTTATAGTGCAAGAACAATGTAATTTTGGCTTGATGAACGATGAAAACAATTGCGGAAGGTGCTGAAAAAGACAAGTTTGGCCATTCCAATCCTAATTGACCCATTAGACACTTTTAAAATAACATATTCATAGCCAGTCTTAAAGAGAGTAAGTAATTTTGTAATTTTTGTCATGCTAAGTTCACATTTGCAAGAAAGTCCTCCTCCTTATTGGACAAATGGAACTCCAAAAAGAGCAAATGCATCCCCCCTCCCCCTGTCTGGATTTCATGAACAATTAACAAGTTCTGCAGGGAAAAATGACATGATTTTCCACCAAGAATTCTTTATCTTACTAGATTATCAGTCCAAACAAATGTGAGGGCGGACATGCTGGTTGAAGTACAAAAAATGTACTTCCTACACCCTTTGCTCCACTAGAGCAAAAGAGGAAACCAAGAAACAGTAACATGAAGAAGCTAGGAAACAAAAGTGAAGAACTGGGTCTCTGGAGAAGGGCAAGGAGTCCCTGGGTGACAGCTGAGCAAGGAGTCCCTGGGTGACAGCTGAGCAACATGCTCAGCAGAAAACCTATCAACATTGGAAGATAAAAGGCCCCAGAAGTATCTCCATGGGTGAGAAATGACCTGATACCATCATATGGAAAACTGCACTTTGAGGTCCTTTACAGTTATTCAAGTATGTGGCAAGATCAAGTCAGATACTAAAATTAGGTCATTGTGAACTTTTGGAATAACAGTGTAAGAAAGAAATTCAAACACAGTAAGCTATTTGGGTCAGCGGGTTATAAGGCTGATAGTCATAAAAATACTGAATTTAGGATGTATTACTATATTGGAAAAATGGTTGAGTAACATAAGCAAAATTTCCATTCTTTCTGGTAGAAAGTCAATAATGGATGGATCAGCAGTAGCAGCATATTCTTATCATTTGGAAATATAAAGGTAAGTTCTATAACCCCTATATGAATTGAAAGAGGAAGTTTCCTCTGTGAATGTGAAAGAGGGACAACTAGTTTTTTTTGTCACAAGGCTTTTTGACCCTATTGGGTTGTTTAAACTATTTCACATGCAATGTTGCATGGCGAGAGGTGATGGTGAGACAGAAAGAGACAATAGTTTTACATCAACATAAACACATTCACTGTTTTATTTACAAATGATTTTAGGCAAAGGCTATACATCAATATTCATTTACAAAAATAAGTTTAGTTTTTTTATCCTAAGTACTCCAGTTTTAAAAAGAAATTTACTTTTCACGTTTGACTGTCTTTCAAAGTATCCAAAGGATTACTTATCCTTCTGCATTCTCCTTTTCAGAAGGTACTTTTGAGGTTGATCTGTTTCGGATTCTTTTTCTTTTTCTTTTCTTTTCAGAGGCAGATGGATTTGTATCCTGTGCTTTTTTCTTTTTTTTCAAACAGCTAAGAGGATTGGGGCCACTTCTTTTCTTGCGCTTTTTTCTTCTCTGTTCAGAGTTTTTTACTAAACCCTGTTCCTCTTTGAGTTGCTTGATACTTTGCTTCTCATGAACTGAGACAAGCTGACCTGACTCTACCGCTTTAACAAAAGCAACTGTTTTGGGAGAAGGTTTGTCCAAGACAATAGTGTTCTGAATGATAAACATAAGAGGAACTCCGGGCCTTTTCTTTACTTTCATAGACAAATTCTGATCCTATTAAATAGAAAAATACAATTATTAAGTTCAAAAATTTCAATGAAATGAGATGCCTTAAATAGGTTTCTAAGAACATCAAGAGGGTTATATTAAAAATAAAAGTGATCACAGGTTTTATTTTTCAAATTAGTATGTTTCAATAGTGTATAAAATATATAATATATTTTTTAACAAAGAAAGGAAGAGAAACACAAATATAACACTAATAGTTAAGTGGCAGACAGGGCTTCCCAGGCAAGATTTCATCATCACCAAACCATTATTATATGAAATGTTAAAGGGACTTAAGAAGATCAAAACTATGAACAATAAAATGGCAAAAAATATATACCAACAATTGAATCTAAAAAACTAAACAAACAAGAAGAACAGTGACAGAATAATGGATAGAGAGAGCGTTTTGATGGTTGCCAGATGGGAGAGGGAATGGGTGAAGATTAAGAAGTACAAATAGGTGGTTACAGAATAGCCATGGGGATGTAAAGTACAGTATAGGAAATGGAGTGGTCAAAGAATTTACAGTATACACATGAGCCATGGGAGTGGGGGATGCTGGGTGGTGCAGGGGCAAAGGGGGAAAAGTCAGGGCAACTGTAACAGTATAATCAATAAAATATAATTTTAGAAAAGAAATGATTAAAATGGACTCTTGTCATAAAAAAAAAATAGTATCACCTGTGATGCTACAAAATAATGATGAGGATTTCCGTCTTCAACCATGGAAAGCAGGCATTCTGAACCACTCACTGCATTCTTGAAATGGGAACAATTTCGAACCTGGCATTTTTGTGCAATCAATTTTGCCCCATACAAGTCCTTTCCCAAGGTTTCTAACTCTTTTAACACGCATCTGAAAAAGAAAATGGTATGAGCAGTTCGCAATTTTAACAGAAACATACTGTTTGCATAAAGCAAGTATATTTTTAAAACTAAACTATGCCAATATAATCAGAATTTGGTTGCCAGAAATCATATAGTAGCCATTCACTTTAAAAAGACCTGGAGTGCTCGCTTAGGCAGCACATATACTAAAACTGGAACGATACAGAAAAGATTAGCATGGTCCCTGTGCAGGGATGACATGCAAATTTGTGAATCGTTCCATATTAATAAAAAAATAAAAATACCTTGGAAAATTCAAGTAAAAACCACCATAAAAATAAGAGTTAAAGTTTACCGAGTGCCTATTATGTGCCAGGCAGCATGCTAACTGATCTTTATGTCATTTCTTGCTTAATCTCAAAACAGTCCTATGCAGTTAGGCATTTTAACTTTAAAATTATGATTTTAGAGCACCAATTCTGTGAGATTTCAAGCAATCTACCCAAATTCAAACTAGTAAGTGATAAAGCTGAAATGTGAATCCAAGTATTGGACTGGCCAAAAAATTTGTTACATTTTTTCCATAGGATGGCTCTTAATAGTGCTTAGTTGTGTTTAACTTCATTTGAAACAATTTTGTTAGATTGTATTGTGACAGCTGTCATATCACCATGCATTAAAATGATCAAGTCCTGGTTGGTGTGGCTCAGCAGATTGAGCCTGCGGACTGCAAACCAAAGGGTTGCTGGGTCCAGTTCCAGTCAGGGCACGTGCCTCGGTTGCAGGCCAGGCCCCCAGTTGGGGACATGCAAGAAGCAACCACACATTGATGTTTTTTTCCCTCTCTTTCTTTCTGCTTTTCCTTCTTTCCAAAAATAAATAAAATCTTTAAAACAAACAAAAAATAAAATAAATTTAAAAAACATCAAAGTTGACAAATTTTTGTACAGCCATTTAAACACGGAAGATAGGAAATACACAACATCTGTGGATATTATGCTTAATTATTTCAAAGAACAGTAAAAATGCAACTGACACTCGAAAAACGATTTGTGCAGTGCATGGAGAAGGTGCTGTGACTGATCAAATGTGTCAAAAGTGGCTTGTGAAGTTTCTTGGTCCTACTGACATTTTGGTCACACAATTCTTGACTGTGGGGCCGTCTTACGCGTGTCAAGATGTTTAGCAGCGCTCCTGGCCTCAACCCTCCAGACGCCAGTAATGGGGAGGTAGCCTTCACACTCAAAATATCCAAATCAATAAAGTTACTAGTGAGAATGAAACAATGTCTTTTACTTTACGGAAAACCTAAAAGGACCTTGTGTCCAATCCAACAGTTTGACAAGGGAGGTGCTGCCCCCACCACAGTGCGATGTGCTTGTACTTCCAAGTACCAGTTGGTACACTTCAAACAAACAAACAAACAAATAAATGAGAGAGAGAGAGAGAGAGAAACCTTCTAAACTTGAAACTAACAGTTCTTCCTAATCTAGCCTCCGAGGACGTTTTTCTCGGCTTCCTTTTCCAACTACGCCGCGGCGACAAGTAGGGTCGCTTCCCTCCGTCTGTCACTCGGGGCGACTCCCCGGACCTGAACTCTGCCTGGCCTTAAAGGTTACCTCCTGCCCGACACCCTCCTGGCCCCAACCTCGCTCCCTGCCAGCCCCATGAGGGTCTATCCTAAGTGTCCCCAGGCAGATCAAACGATCAAACGGGGAACTGGACCTGGAGGCCGGGGCCGCTCTTCCTTGGCCCCAGGGCCGCGCCACCCTCCGTGGCTACGGGCAGTGCTGGGCGGAAGGCTGGTAACTTCAACACACAGGCGCAGGAACACGTGGCCTCGGGCAGCATCAAACCCTCAAGTCTCGAGTCATCTTGCTGGGAATCCAAGAGGCCGCCTCCCAGGGCAGGGGTGGCGGGTGAAAACTTCAAGTTGAAATTAGGAAAAGCCGCGTCAAGAACCGCCACCACTGAAAAGGGGGTAGGTTTCGGATACGAGCAAAGGCTCCCCGGTGGCGAGGCCTCCGCATCTGATACGGCAGTGGCCGCCTCCGCAGCAACCTAGCGTCATTCTGCCGGGCGAGCCGCTCCGAGGGGAGGAACGCGGCCGCTCGGAGTCGGACGCAGCCTCCACGTCCCATCGCGGACTTCAAAGCACGTGGTCGTAATCGCTTAGTATCAGCGAAGGGCAAGGGGCTGTTTCGGGGCACTGTATGGTACTTTCCGCCTACACTGCGGGCATTAGTCCCCCGACCCGCTAGAGCCACCACTTGACTGTCAACTCCTGGGGGCGGGGCGCCTTGCACCTCGAGGGCCACCCCGTCCCCACCACACCCGTGGGACCCCGCGCCCCCGCCGGGCCGGCCCACCTGGTGGTGCACAGCTGTGTCTCCCCCATGAGGTAGCGGGGCAGCTGCTCCCGCAGCTGGATGCGACCGCGCAGCGCCGCCTGACAGAAGGTACCATCTAGCAGGATCTGGTAAGGCTCACGGACTCCAAAATTGTTGCGGAAGAAGCCGAGATGCTTCTTCGCATGTTTCTGCCTCGTGATCTTCATGCCTGGCTTCCCTGGAAGGAAGCCACGGGATCAGGAGGGGCCGCAAACACCCACTTCCCGGCCAGGTACCAGCAACGCCGGCTCCTACCGGAAATGAAGCTCCCTTGACCCCGGAAGCAAACGCCCCTTCTCCCGGCCAGACGAGCGCGCGCCTCACCACCGTGCATGCGCTTTGAGGGGCGTGTCCTGGGGGCGGGGCTTGCGCCCAGGCTGGAAAACCACTGGGTGCGAACCCTCTCGCGCAGTGTTAGGCTAGATTAAACAATTTAGACTCTGTTTAGCACGTTAACGGGTAGTCAGTTTTCAAAGATTGGGCCTGTAACGCTAGTCGGTGATAATATCAAGCCTTGACTTGTTACAGGCAATATGCTAGGTAATTTTCCCTCTATTAGTCCCTTTATGATTCCCAAGTGAGGCAAGGGATCAAAGTAGATTGGACAACTAGGACTGCACAGGTTTGTACTGGTTACCTTGCTATAAGAAGTTAAATATTAAGTACGTTTACGAAGAGCACGTGGGTTCTGGAACCCATGTCGCCTGCCTTAAGGTCAAATGGTCTTGCTAATCGCCCTCTCGCCCTGTCTAGGACCTACCTACCCTCCATCTGGAGCCAAATATCAGGGCAGGGTCCCCCTGCTTTCATCTTCTCCCCCCCTTAAGACGATCCTAAACCAGTCACACGGGGTATTTGGGGAGGACTTCACTAGAGCTTCGTTTCCTGAGTCGGCCTCCTTCTTCGAGTCCGAGTTCTGCCCCCAGCCCAAGCCCGGGGACTTTGAACAATTCCCCAGAAAGCTAGGTTCAGCTTCCAAAACGCGTCAAATAGGTTGTCAGGACTAGATTGTTTTTTAAGAACACTTTTTACTTATATAGTTTCTGAGTCAGGAAGAGTACATGCTGGGTTAGTAACAGAAAGGTACAAAGCTGACTGAAAGTTTAGAAATTAGTTTGGTCAACTTGATTAATGAGGAGAGGGAATCAGACAATTTTTAGTTCCCCAGTGGCTGTCAAGTACCCACTTCAAATTAAGGCAAAATAACGAAAGAATGGGGAGTGTGGAATTTTGCAGCTTTGTCCTGGTCTGGAATCTGTCCCAGATCTAGTCTTGGCTGAAGATTGAGAGAAGGAACTAACACAGAAAAATGATTTACAAAGTGATTGAGATGTATTATTTGCACTTGGGGGTTTTATTTGAAGATACAGATGTATGGAATTGGAACTAAGATGTTCTATAATGTCCTGATTCCCAGCACAACATCACTTAGATAATGGCTTTCATTTAACAGAAAATAAATTTAGGTATTGGAAGCCATGAAGAGTTATTGTAGGATTGGGCTCATGGTGCTGGAGTTTAATTACTACTTTGCAGTTTGAATCCTCTCTATCACTTTTTGCCAACCCCCCACAGTGACTATACACCCACCACAGAAAGAGAAATTATACCACTCTAGTGTTGCAAAACAGTTAAAACATTTATAAAAATAGGCTCACAGATTTATCTAACAGCCTCATCAAGTTGGCTACATTTCACTACCAAGAAAAATGTGCTCCAGGACTAAGAACTTGAGTCATATTCTAGTTTTAAAAAAAATGTACTAAACTACAGCCTAAATTTTTTTCAAGCTCTATGTTTATGACAGTGCCATTTGCCCGCCTGATCCTTGTTTTGCAAACATGAAGACAGTTTATAATGGTGAAGATCAAGTTTCAAACCAAGTTTTTTATCATAGCTGTGTTTCTCAAAACACATTCCTGGGACAAGCTGAGAAAGATCTTGGTGTGCTTTTTATCATAACCATTTCTGACTCAGAATGAGTACTGAGGGAGAGGGGTACTACTTAGAAAGTAACATTTATTACAATCTCCTTCAAATCAGTATTATATATATTAGTGTTTCTGAATGGCCATTTTCAGGCAAGCATCACTGTTTATCCACCACAACATTTTTATTAACTGGTCCACTGAACAATTTTTGGCCTGATGCCAAATGACCTAGTAAGACCACAACCAAGGCGGAAGCCAAATATTGCCATTATTGGGTGACATATTTGGGTATAAGTGTAAATCTCAGACTTTACTTTGAAATTGTATTATTATTAAAAATTTTAATAGTGAAGAGTTTTTTGAGCTTATAATGCAAGATCAATAATGTCCCAGTATTAATAGCTTTCAGCCTTTTTCTCAGGTCACTACAGTGGACATTTTCCATGCCAAGCCAACATTCAGCTAGGTAGGCAGGGGATTAATTTATTTTTCTTCATTTTTTCCATATTCTTCATATTCTTTATTAGGTCTGGATCAAATATAACTTATAATGTGATGTTGTTGTACATGATTTAGGAGTTTTATCTTTATGAAATTTTGATGAAGACAAATTGACTTGAGATTGATTTTTTCTTGTAAGGTGTGACTAATTCCCAAACAAGACTTTTTATGAAAGATTCATGGCCTAAACATCATTAAGTAAATATTAAATTTAACTCATAATGGTTATTTGTTTAATTTCATAAATGCTAAATACCATATAACTCAGCAAAGATATATATTGTGATAGTATTCTGTCTTACATATTTAAATATTTATAAACATTTGTTAACATCCATTAGCTCAAAAAAATACAATATCCTTCCTAATGTTATATAGCTAACATAATCTCTAAATAAATAATTTCCATAGGTAAATCATTTTTAAAAACTTAGGCAAGCTGGTTTGTATTGAGGGCCTATTAAATTCTTCACTGAGATCCCCGAGGATAAATTCCATCATGGACTCACTGTTAATTTTCATATGAAATGTAAGATGTTTGTATGTAATGTAACCTGGAAATTGCAACACTAAAAGAAAACTTTTATGTTTACAAATCACAAAAATAACACATGCCTATTATAACAGGTGAAATAATGGAACAACACACCAATAGTCATCTCTTCCCTTGCTCAGATAACACAGTTGACAACCTACTGTGTATCCTGAAACTTTTCCTTCTTCATTTATTTACACAGTTGACCCTTAAATAATTCTGGGTGTTAAAGTCTGTGTTGACTCCCACACAGTTGAATATCTGTGTATAACTTTTCGCTCTCCAAATATTAACTATGGTCATTTATCGATATCCACAGGGGACTCCCCATTCTCTGTTACCAAAATCCACAGCCACTCAAGTTCTTTATATAAAATGATGTACAAGAATCGGCCTTCCACTTCCATGGATTCCCAAATGCAGATGGAAAATACTGGTTTTGATCCAGGGTTGGTTGAGTTTGGGAATTAGAAACCTGGGCTTATAGAGGTCTGATTATGTATTTATCAAAAAAAAAAAAAAAAAAAAAAATCCACATATAAGTGTACCCAGGCAGTTCAAACCTGTGTTGTTCAAAAGTCAACTATTTTTCATTTGCATGTGTATATGCATATATAAGTGGAGACTTTTGTCATTCTATGTTATTGAAAAAATTAAACCGTATTTTACCACTTCTATGCATTTTGCTTTTTCTCACCCAACAATCCTTAGGGCAATCCTACCCCACCACCCCAAGTCAATTAGCATAGTTCTCATTCATTATTTGTAATGGCTGCATACAATTTCCCATAAAAGCATCACGTAAGAGATGTGGTACAGGCTGTGACCTGCCTCCCCATAGCTCTTCTTTTCTGCTTAGTAACAGAATCCCAAATTTATTCTGGACAGTGAGGTGCCCAGAAAAAGAGAATCCATTCCCCAGCCTTGTTTGCAGTTAAGTATAGTCATGTGGTGCAGTTCCAGCCAAGGCTGTGCAGGTATAAATGTTACAAGAGGCTTCCAGGAGGCTGCTTAAAGGGGGCTGACTGAGCTTGGTGACGGGCACTTTTTTTTTTTTTTCCTCCTTCTTCTCCCTGGAATGTGGACGTGATGGATGGAACACTAGCAGCCCATTTTGTACCCTGAAGTATTCTTGCCAAGGGAAACCATGGGCTAAACTGGCAAAGCAGGTAAGGGGAGCCTGGGTCATCTGTTACTGCAAAGTTATCTTTCCAAATCCAGACTTCCTACCTCTGAACTTGTTTTACATGGGAACAAAAGTAAACTTATACTTTGGCTTTAAAAAATATTATTTTAAGTTTTTTTTTAACAGCTGTATTAGGTTTACAACAAAATTAAAGGAAGTTACAGAAAGTCCCCATATATTCCTTTTCTCCACATGTGCATAGACTCCCAATCATCAACATCATGCAACCAGAATGGTTCTTTTTCATTTTCCTTTTTTTTTTAACCAGGATAAACCTACATTGACTCATTAAATTTCTTTGACATATAGCCAAATGTAATCCTAATAGATAAAGTTAAAACTACTTGCCAGAATTGGAGAATTTTATACTGACAGATGTCTTTGAAGAAACTTTGAAGTTGGTCCATGTCTGCCAATACAATTGCCCTTTCTTTGAACAGGTTCACATTTCTAGTTTGTAAGTTTTCTGAAAAAAGGTAGGATATTGTCTCAAAGTAAGATAAACTAAATCCTTTTTATATACTCTAGAAGCTATTTTGACATTTGTTTCCTTTGAAGGTATAAACAATTTGATTTGAAGTGGGTTTGTCAGTGAAATGTATCTCCTGTTGAGAAACTTAGTTAAATATGAAGAATCCCAGCTACTTGGACAAAAGAAACATCAAGGAAATATTAGTGTAATTAGTGACAACCCAGTTGTTAAAGAAAGTAAGATTTTCTGTTGGTACTGCAGCTCTTCAGGGTAAATGACAAAGGCAAAACTGGAAAAAATGTTACAAAGGATGTCCAACATTGTCCAAAATGTATTTCTAAGCCAACTAGTAATGGAGAAATGGCCACCATTGGTTATTGGATGACAAACACCAGGTGGCTGTAAAATCTGGACTAGCAAATTTTCTTGCTAGTAACGGTTTATTTGAATGGAACCACACAGAGAAAAATAGTACTCTCCGTTGGGATTTACTACATGTTTAAAAGTATTAATTAAAGTGGTAACAAAAAATGGTAGAGAGGAGCAAAAAGTTAAGAAGTAGCAACAATGGGCAACATGTTTGATTCATAACAAACTGCCATTTGAAATTTAATCAAATAGTCATCAAAGTGGTGGAGGAGGTCATATGATATGGGGACCTTTCATTTTAACCTATCAAAGCATTTTAGAAGATTAATGAACTCATAAAATTACTCTAGGTAAGCAAATATTATTGTTATTACTTAAAGGAGTCTACAAATGGAAAATGATGTCAGATTATGGCATTAAAATGACTTTCTAAAAACCCTATTTATATTGAACAGAATGTTGAAGACAACCCTTCATGCATATATTTTTAAGCAGCAGGAGGACTTCAGAACAGAAACCGAATTCCTGGTGGGAAGAAATTAAACAGGCTTTTAATAATTCAGTAGAATATTATTTCAAAGTCTCATATTTATCATTGAATGTCACCAATATGAGTTATTAATTTCTGATGTTATACAAAATAAAAGTCACTCTCAGAATCTGTGCGAATGTTTTCAATGCAAGATCACTTTGTTTTAATATTAGTTGTAAGTCATAAATCAAAATACTGGGATGAGAAAGTCAAGTGTCATTTTTAAAATGATTATTTTAGCAAACATTAGAAAATATTCACATGCTGTGTCATATGTATGAATATTTTTTCTTTTTATTGGTTCTCTTTTTACCCTCACAGTTGTTCCTTTTATAACACTGAACAAATCACTTAGCCCTTCCAAGTGTAACCTCACAGTCTCATTTTGAGTAAGTGCACAGAAGGGGGCAGATGGCTTCAATTGATCTCACTTCAACGGCAGAGAAATAATTTGTTCCCATGGTTGGGGAAGAGGTTTCCTTGTTTTTGCAATAAACATGTAGAAAAAGTGCATTGTGTCCATTGCTACTGGCAGGTATTTTGAGATTATGTTGTAGTCAGTCTGTGGGCGTAACCAAAGCACTGCAGTAGACAGAGTCAAGAGAATCGTAAAGATATGAAGCTGGAATCTGGATGCTGCTTTATGTGGAGTAGGGGCCCCTCTGGACTTCTAACTGTGTGACAGAGTACATTCCCTTCTTGTTCAAGATAACTTATATTGTTCTTTCCCCCTTTTTTGTTACTATGCTACAGCATCTTAACTAATGGAATATTTGTTAAATGTAGACAAACAGAATGTATTTTTAAAGTGATGGTATTACCTGTGTAATACCTTGCTTTGAAGAAATGTAAGACACCCTGTGCAGCCTGGATAACATTATGAGGAGCTGGCATGCACAAGTAGCTGTTGCAATGAGATGATTTCATCCATCTCCCACAGGCATCTTTTCCACTCCAGTTAAATATTAAGCAAAGTGGTTCGTGTTTTAAGCCAAATACATTTCTTTGGTCAAATGAATAGTTACGGACTTCTAGAAAGTATGGTAACTGAATCCAGAACTTTACTTTTGTCCTGGACACACACACACACACACATATACACAGAGTTTCTTCTGGCTCTGCTGATGTTTAATTTTTGTGTCTTAGACCTGGCTCATCAATTACAATGGCACTATGCAGTTCTTGGGGAGTGGGAAACTTATTGCCATTTCCTCCCATTTCCACAGAGTAGGAGTTTCTGATCTCCTTCCCATGAGTGAGTAGTGTCGGGGGGTATACTTCCTGCTCCTCTCTGTAGCCTGTTAACCTGGGGCTCCCAAAGAGGGAGGGATTCATCTAATGTTTTGGCAGATCCAGTGAACATCACATAAGAATATCTCCTTCTCAAGAGAAAAGAAAAGATCTGTGTGCTTCTTTCCTACAAAATAATCAATGCACAAGGACTAAAGCATACACCCCTTCCAGAGTCTCTTGCTTAACTCCTTTATTGAAAATGGTGCTTTCTTGCTGCTTTGGCTTCTGAGGGGGACTAGAGGAGAGCCACCCCTTGGTGGTATGCCGTGATGTAGTTACTCCCCAGAGGGATGTGAATGGAAAGCCAGCTTGCCTCCTGTCCCTTTCCTTCACATTAAGGCTGGAACAGATACAACCCTGTCCCATGGAGGGGGGCAAAATCCACTTTTTCTCAAAAAGAAAAATTACAAAACATCTTCACCAGTGGCTGATTTCTTATAGGAGAAAATATCAAAATTCAATTTATACTCTGTGTCAATTATTCCTCCTGGGATTAATTTCACATTTCCCCCCTAATCCTAAACTTGTGCCCATGGTTGCCCAAATGATCCAAGGTCTTTTAAGTCTATTCCTTCTGTCTGACATGGTCCCTCTTCACCCACATGCACCCAGCTGCCTCTTTCCACCTGTAGAAACTCATAATAATGTTTAAAGACCCAGATACATTTATTTAAAACCTTTCTATTATTGACACTATTACCGCTCCCCCCCATTTTTCCTGCCTTTGCCCCTGTCCACTCGGCCCCCACCCCTAGCCTTCACCGCATGGTTGTGTGTGTCCATGGGCTACGTACGTATGCATACATGTTCTTTGGCCAACCTCTTCCAGTTTCCCCACTCACCTCCCCTCTGAGATCTGTCAGTCTGTTCCATGTATTCATGCCTCTGGTTTTATTTCGTTCATCAGTTTATTTTATTTATTAGGTTTCACATATGAGGGAGACCATATGGTATTTGTCTCTCTGATTGGCCCATTTTGCTTAGCATAATGCTCTCCAGGACCATTCATGCTGTTGCAAAGGGTTAAGAGTTTCTCATTTTGTACAGCCACGTAGCATTCCATTGTGTAAATGTACCATATCTCTTTTATTGGCTCATCTACTGATGATTCAGATTTAAATGTAATGTCTCTGTAAACCATTTCCCAACCCCCATTAAAAATCACAGTTTTCACACACCAAGCTACATATATAAATCTATTACAGCATATGATAGTTTCTATGTGGTGTTTCCCTTACATGGGCTGTGAATTACTTGGGAGTATAGACCGCTGCAACAGTTACTAGGCCTGTCAGTCTGTCCCCAAAGTAGTGAGCTAATGTCCATATATTTGAAACAGTTTGCAGGATACTTGATACTTGTACCACCGGTACACTGATGCACTTTCCCGACAGACCTCCTATCTCTAGTGGCTAGGGCAGTAACTGACTCAGTTTAGGTTGAATGCAGTTATTAAATAAGTTGAATGAACTAATGTCTCAAATTTAGCAGCCAAGTCTTATCTTTACATAATCAGCCTGAATGATTTCCAAGCAAGTGTTAAGTGACGCTTGGTAATATTAAAGAGTCCAGAAACTCTTCTGAAGTCTCAGATAGGATTGGGAATGAGCATCATTTTCACCAACCCATCCTGGCTACACTAACATACATGGATTAAAATCAGCAAAGTCAGCACTTACTGTAATAGGCAAAGTAATTAGTATGGATATGTTTAAAAGGTGCCTGGGTTCTGGCTAATTCTGGTTAAGTAATATTTGTAATACTTAGGAGGAAGAAAAACAAAAATGAAACTGGAAGCATTTATGAAGAATTCCTTACGGAATTCTCTGGGTGAGAGAAAACCTGCTAAATTTGTAATTAATGCATCTATTTTCTTTACTTAAAAAAAAAAAGACTTTATTTTATTTTAGAGAGTGGGGAGTGCCCACCAGAGCCTGAAAGAGTCTCCTTAAAGCCCCACAACTGGCTTCTGTGGGTTAAAGGTGAAGGACTGTGCCTGGTACACAATAAGCCCTTGGCAGTATTTGCTGGTTTCAAATGCAATGGGACCCAACTTCAACGCTGCCCCTTTTTGGTAACGATGGTGGAGATCATGGTTGCCTAGGTGGCCATGACTAGAGGCCTGGTATAAAGGCAGGTCTCAGAGGTGGGCTCCTCAGAGCTGCGGATTGCAGTGGCGAGAGAGGAGAGAGAAACCTAAGTGGAGGTGGATCCGACTAAGTCGCATCCTGACACTGAGGGAGAAAGTATTTTTTTGTTTTGTCTATTAACACCATTTTGTAAAAGTCAGATAATTTTCCACTTGTTCATCAAGATGGAAAATTCAGATTCTGGCAAAGAAGCAGATGAATCTGAGGCCCAGGGCGGAAGTCAGATGGGCCGAGTAGTTCAGGAAAGAAACGTCTATCGATTTGTGAATAACCTGAGTGAAGACGATTACAAACTTATGAGGGATAACAACTTGTGAGGCCACCCAGGTGAAAGTACAGAAGAAATTAAAGAAAAGCTTCTGGAAAACTCAGATGAAAAGACAGGTACACTTTGCTTGTGAGGGGAATATGCTAGGATGGGTAAGGAACTCCATAAAGAGCAAATGTCCGCAAGAGATTATACAGAGTCACAGAAATTAATTTGGTGCTAAGTAACTTCTCATTAAAAAAAAATAACTGACATTTACTTGTTTTTGGTAAGAATGTCAAGATGCATTTCTTCCTGGCTTGCATTCTGGTTATTTTCATAGAGAAACAGTGTGAAATAACTTAATTGATATTTTCCTTGGTTTTATCTTAATTGAATGTTCCTCTAAATTATTTTTACTATACAGACATGACTTCCTCACCAGCAAAAATACATATTTCATGTTCTAATCACGAAGTTCTCAATAAAAGGCATTTGGCAATGTCCACATACATTTTTGGTTGTCACAGGTAGGGGATGCATGTACTGGCACCCTGTGGGCAGAGGCTAGGAATGCGGTCAAACACCCACAATGCACAGGATAGCTCTCCAAAATAAATAACTATACAGCATCAAAGTGTCAATAGTGTAAAAGTTGAGAAACCCTGCTCTAACCGCAGGTCTGGTGCCTCCTCCCTCCTATTGTGAGGTAGACACTTTCACTGTGTCATGAAGAAGACACTAAAATGATTGGGCTCTTCAAAATGGTCTTATATGTGGTTCAGTCTATTCACTGCATGTAACTCCCAATTGCATGTCAATTCAAAAGCTTGTTACCTGTCCCAAGTGTCGCTGGAAAGTAGCAGATTCTGACGAGAGAGAAAATTCTAATTAAGAAATGAATTCTCAGCTATATAAGTTATCACGATGATGGACAAACAACAGTCACCTGTTTTATATATAACAATCTGAATCACATGAGTCTAAATGTAACAATATGAACTGAATAATTCTTGAAGGCATTATTGTACTTTTCCCAATTTCTGTTTGAGAATAAAATAAAATATTAAAAAATCAAACAATATTGTTGGATAGTAAAACAAATTTCATACTGTAGTAAATCACTGACTTTCAAGAAAAACTTAGCAGATGTACTGAGTTGGGATGATCCTTATTCCATAAGAAAAATGTCTTAATATGATATAACTCATCCACATAGGTCCTGGTAGCCTTAGCTAGTCATGTAAACCCTAGACATCTATCTCATAGCCATGTTCTATCTTGGATGTGCATGCAAAGAAACAGGAACCCAGCCTCAATAATTAAACAATTTAAGAAGTTATTAGAGTCACTCACTTGAAGAAGTCAGGTTACATTCATAGAACAGTGTAAACAGCTTTGAAAAATTTCTATTCCTCTCTCTCTCTCCAGAAAGTTTACCTAATACTACCTTGAAGTTTCTCCCCTTTCCCACTACCAATGTATCAGTCAGAGCCCTGGCTGAAAATTAATGACATATTTGGGAAAAAAATGATGGAATTGCATTTAAAGTAGAGACTATTACTACAATGTGTAAGGAATGGAGGGAAAGCTAGGGGTGAGAAAGCTCTGATGCTAGAAACTATTAGAATCCAGTATTATTACCACTAGGCTTGCAGGGGCTTAGAGACTACAACCCAGAAGTCCTGTCATTGAGACAGAAGGCCCTCCGACAAGAGCTGTGACCTTAAACAGACAATGGCAGCCACTGCCAGCCTACAGTTGGAGGGAGATCCTGGGAGTGAATCCCTGTACATTGCTTTCCTCTTGACTTCTAATCTCCTGTTGGTAGTTCACCCTAGCCAAACCCAATCTGAAGACACAGAGTAAGAGAGAATGGTTGATAAAACCCTTAAAGGTCAGCCTCCTGGAATTATAGATCAGAGTACAGAGGATGGTGAGTATATGTGAAGAGCAAATCTGACACCATCCACCGAAACCAACCTTCTCAACCTTCTTCAAACTCAGTCTGTCTGTGCTTTCTTGTCCCCTGGTCTTCATTTTCTGTTTGTTGACTCAAGTCTTCAACAACCCTCTTAAACACTCAGAACTTGTATGATAAAAGGAGAGAACAAGTACACTTCATTTTCAGAAGTGATGAGATGACAAACTCTTAGAACTTAATTCTTTTTCTTAATCATGTTGTACTTTGGTTTGCTGTGATCATAAACTGGGGGAAAAGGGCAGTATAGGTATTTATTTCTTGCTTCATGAGCATTTCCAAGTTTTGATATATTTTTATATATGTTTAATTCATATAATTATTTTAAAATAGATTCTTGTTTCTTTAATGGTTTCATTATACTTCATCATTGTGTGAGTGATCCAAAGCACCTCGTTGCTTGCTGCTTGGAGCTTCCCAAGTTGCAATCTGAAAGCCTTAAAAGTAAAACCTGAGTTAAAACATGTCTATCTAATTTAGTTCTAATTGTCCCCAGTAAAAATAAAAATATCATCCCAAATCATGACTATTTAAAATCTAATTTTAGATTATGCATCCTTTCCAATCCAAACACAGGGAAGGATTTTCCTCCCAATGAAGCCTGAAAACTCAACCCCCTTTTTTGGGAGGGAGGGATGAATTGGTCATGCCAGCAAATTCTGCTAAAAATTTTCAATCCTGGTTTAGTGAGTATTCATTACATGAAAACCTAAAGTAATAATAATAGTCATAAATTTTGTGCAATATACAACCTATATAAATATGGACAGCATTAAGTATAAACCTGCTCTAAAAAATTGTCAGAATCATCACTGGCCTTTATTTCCTATATGAATTGCTGGCAGTCCCAGTAGTTGTGCAGAACTAGACAATATAAATGAGGGCTGGTGGTGAAGTCTTTTAATATATCTTTGAGCTAGCATATTCTTTACACAGAAGTTACTTGCATGGCCAGAAATAGACTCAGATCAATCATCTAAAGTTTGATATTAAATTATGAAAGTTGTGTAAATATTCTATTAAGTATTTCTGACACTAGGTTTACTTCACTTAAAGTAAGTAGAATATCCCTGGCTGGTGTGGTTCAGTGGGTTGAGCGCTGGCCTGTGAACCAAAGGGTCACTGGTAACCCAGTTAAGGTACATACCAGGGGACTGGGTCCCCAGTTGGGGGCACATGAGAGGCAACCACACATTCCTCTTTCTCTCCATCCCTTCCCCTCTTTCTAAAAATAAATAAAATTGCCCTGGCTGGTAGCACAGTGGATAAGGCACGGGCCTGCGAACCCAAAGGTTGCAGGTTCGATTCCCCAGCCAGGGCACATAACCAGGTTGCAAGCCAGGTCTCCAGCCAGGTCTGTGGCTGGAGGCAAGTGAAATGCAACCATACATTGATGTCTCTCTCCTTCTCTACCTCTCTCCTTTCCCCTCTTTCTAAACATAATGAAATAAAATCTTTAAAAACATATATCTTAAAAAATAAAATAAATAAAATCTTTAAAAATATAGAAAGTAGAATAATTATAACAGTGGTTGGCTTTCCTGCTATCCTAACCAATTTTTTATTTAACCCTCAAAACTAACTTAGGAAACCCAAGAGGAGAAGGAACAAATATTGTAACTGCCCAAAGTTTTGTTTACTGTGTTCTTCTTCCTTAATGATGTTCAAAAACATCATTAAGGAAGGATTGCTAGTGACAATTCTCTTGGTTTCTCTTCATTCAAAAATGTTTTGATTAGCTTTTAATTCCATAACTATATATTTGCTGAATATAGGTTTCTGGGTGGGGAGTTCTTTTAGTTTAGCAGTTGAAAATATGCAACTTCCTTCCAGTCTCTATGGTTTCTGATGAGAAAGCCATTTTAATTCTAATCATTGTTTTCTTTTAGGTAAGAGATTGTTTCTTGTTGCTTTCGAGATTTTTTTTCTTTGACTTGTAGAAATTTGACTCTGATATGTCTTTTTGTGAATTTCTCTAAGTGTATTTCATCTGGAGTTCACTGAAGCTTCTTGAACATGGAGGTTTTTACTTTTCCCCTAGTATTTTGGAAGTTTTCAGTCATTGTTTCTTCAAATACATTTCAATCCCTGCTTTCTCTTCTCTTTTTAAGACTTCTATGACAAGATTGTCATATTTTCCTGGTAGTTCCACAGTCCCCTAAGTCCTTGTTCATTCTTTTGTTCCAGTTTGCTTCAATGTGCTGTGTGAATATTACCACTTTTCCATCATCCCAAATTAAAACTCTCTACTTAATAAACAATGACTCAATTTCTCCTTTTTCCCAGGTCCTGGCCACTGCTATCTACTTTCTCTATAAATTTGACTATTCTGGATACTTATTATAAATGGAGCCCAATATTTGTTCTTTTGTGTCTGGCTTATTTCATTTAGCATGAATTTTTAAAGATTCATGACTTATTGCATCCATAGTGTAGTATTTATCAGACTTCCATTTCCATTTAAGGCTGAATAATATTCCACTTTACATATATGTTATTTTGTTTATTCATTCATCTCTTGAAGGACATTTGAGTAGTTTCCAACTTCTGGCTATTTTGAGTAATATTGCTATAAATATTGGTGTAGAAATATCTGTTTAAGTCCCTGCTTTCAATACTTTTGGGTATAAACCTAGATGTGGAGTTGCTGGATCGTTTGGTAACTTTATGCTTAATTTTTTGAAGAATTGCTGTACTTTTTCCCAGAGTGGGTGCACCATTTTACATTCTGTTTATCTGTATACAGATTGGGTCATTTGTTCCACCTCTAGTCCACTGTTTTTCCCCATGTCTTCTTCATTCTACTGTAAGCCTATCTCAAGTTTTTTGGTTGTTGTATTTTTTAACTTCTGAAATTCCATTTGGTTCATTTATATCTTCTATATCTTGGCTGAGACTTTCAATATCTTTGATGAAACTTTCTATTTCAAATGTGTTTGTAATTGGTAGTTGAAACATTGTATATTGACTGCTTCAAAATCTTTTCAGATAATTCTAACATCTGTCATATTGGTATCTAGTGACTGCCTCTTTTCATTTAGTTTATAATCTTTCTAGTTCTTGATGAGATAATGCTTTTTTAATTGAAGCATAGATTTTTGGGTATTAGTGATAGAACTTGGAATCTCGAGACCTTTTATTTTAGTTGGCTTCTTCTGATGTAGCTCTGGCGGTGGAAGCAGGAGTGGGAACAGTTCTTCATTACTGGTGGGGAATAGAAGATCCAGATTCCACTAGGCTCCTGGATGAGAGGGGTAAGAGGGCCTTATTTACTGCTTTCCAGGTTTCCTTCATGGGGTGGGTGGTCTCCTTGCTGCTGTGGTGAAATCCTGACCCTCCACTAGGCCTTCTCTGAAGTCACCCCATTGGGGAAGTAAGCGGCTACCTCATTACTGTCTGGTGAGGGTGAAAGTTCAAACTCTCTACATTATCTCCACTGACAGTGTGCAGAACACTTGTTGGAACTTTTTTTTTTTTCGGTGTGTCCCTGTTGGTGTTTCCAGGTCACTGGACTTAAGCTCTGAGCGTGGGGAAGACTGTGAAAACACAATTGGGGGGGAACTAGAGCTCAATTTTAGAAAGGTTAAGTGGGAGGTCCCTGTTGGACATTTAAGTGGAGATGTTGAATGGGCAGATGGACATACTTGTGTGGAGTTCAACAGAGATTTCTGGGGAAATAACAATTTGGGATTCATCAGCACATGCATTAAGTTTAGAGCCTTGAGAGTAGATGAGATCACCATGATAGGGAGTCAAGATAAGGGGACAAAGATGTATGATACTACTCAATGTTAAAAGGTTCGGGTAGATTAGAAAAATCATCAATGGTGACAGAAGAAAGGAGCTGCCAGTGAGATAGGAGAAAAAACAGGAATTCAAATGAAAGAAGTGACATTGCTTTTAGGCCCTTTCTGGTTAGGGCGGTTTATCTCCTATTTCAAGTTCTACTTCCTGGAGTGCGCGCTCTCTCTCCCTCTCTCTACTATGGGGTTATGTCCTTACAAAACCCATTGTAAGTGAAAAATATCGTAAGATGAAAATGCATTCAATACACCTAAACTAATTAACATCATAGCTAACCCTAGCCTACCTTAAACGTGCTTATAATACAAGATCCAAAAGATGCTGGCAGCACAGCATGCTATAGATAACTGATTACTTACCCTCCTAATCTTGAATTTGACTTGGGAGCTGTGTTTTGCTGCCCTGTCCAGAATTATGAGAGCATCATACCACATATTTCTAGCCTGCAAAAAGAGCAAGATTTTAAGTATGGCTTTTACTGAATACATATCACTGTAAAGTCAAAAGTATTGTAAGGTAAACCATTATAAACTGGGGAGGTCTGTACTTAATACCTCTTGCCTGTGGGATATTTTAGTTCATTCAGAGGACCCACATGCTCTGTCTTGGGTCAGGTTGAAAGGACCCCGTGTAGTGTGATTAGCACACCTGATTGGAAAATCTTAGTGGAACATTTCCAAGGCTAAAAGTTGCAAAGAAATTAAAAAATTTACTTACTAGCTTTGTTGTTACTAGTGATATTGGTATCGCAATTTAGGAAGTGTGTTATACATATACTGTAGAAGAAAACAATTAACAAACATATTTTTGTAAGTGAGTAACCTGGGTACTTGCTGGAGCTCACTCCACCTACTCCAGGAAAGGCACAGACTTCCAGTTCTGGCTCTTTCGTGAGGGATGTTCTTCTTCCTTCTTCTCTTTTGTTTTTGATGATCTCTCTCTTGCTGATTTCTAGACTAGTCCTACTATAGTCAATCTTCAATACTTTTACATTTGTGGAGACTTTCTCTGTGGCCCAGGTTGCAGTCTATTTTGATAAATATTTCACGCGCACTTGAAAGGAGTGGAAATTAACTTTTGATTTTGCATCATTAGGAATTTTTCAGGGGTAATGGTTTCTGTTCCCAGATTGTAATACCAGACCCTCACAACAAAAAACTTCACAACAGGAAATACCCACTTATCAGTTCTGCCTAGGTACTTATGGAATGAGCAAACGTGTCAGAAGGAAGGAATAGGCAAAATGTATCTGGAAGCAGAGACATGCTTTCAATTCCTTACCTAAACTGGTTTTCTAAAGCTGTCAAGTATTGTTTTAAAGTTGAGACGGGTATTTCTTTCTTTCTTTCTTTTTTTTTTTTAATATTTTATTTATTATTTTTAGAGAAAGGGGAAGGGAGAGAGGCAGAGAGGAAGAGACATCTGTGTATGGTTGCCTTTCACCTGCCTCCAGCTACAGACCTGGCTGGAGACCTGGCTTGCAACCTGGTTATGTGCCCTGGCTGGGAATCGAACCAGCGACCTTTGGGTTCACAGGCCGGCACCTTATCCACTGTGCCACCAGCTAGGGCCCGAGAGGGGTATTTCGAACTTGGGTCAGCATGATTTTTAAGGAATATACCCTGCCTCATACTTCAACGCTTTTCATAAAATAACTTCTTGGTCCTTTACTTCTGTCGATCTTACCTGAGACCAACAGCAGCAAAGGGCTATTAGTTCTGATCATTCCGAAAGACGTTCCCATGTTTTAATGAATTTCAGTGTGAGTGGTTAGAGACAGCTATGTAATATTACGCAATAGCAGTCACCCGTTAAGTGACAGAACGATGTTGGATAAGTCACGTCTGTTTCCTAATAACGCGACACGGTAGTGAGTGAAACTCTTCCTAGTGTACGAGAGTGGGAACTGGGATCAACCAAAAACGTAGAATTACAATGTTATTGTGATCAAGCGCCTCATGGCGACTCACTAAACATAAACTGGAAACCGTTTTTGAAAGTCTACTTTTGTTTCCGAGCATCCCGCAGTGAAGCCCCGATGGCTGAAAACAGCCCGTCTACTCAGGAGACGAGGTGCGAGAGGACGCGGCAGGCGCGGCCCCGCTTCAGCCTCTCCTCGCCGCTGCTTCCGCCGAGCGTCGCACGGCGCGTGACGTCACGCGGAGCTGGCATTTCCGCTTCCGAGTCCTCACGTTTCTCTCTCTTCCTGTCCCGCTGTAAAGATGGCGTCCCGCAAGGAAGGCACCGGCTCGGCCAACACCTCTTCTAGCTCCACCACCGGCGCGGCAGGCAAAGGCAAAGGCAAAGGCGGGTCCGGAGATTCGGCCGTGAAGCAAGTGCAGATCGATGGCTTGGTGAGTGCGGTGCCGGCTCCCCGCGCCCACGTGGGCAGCGGAGCGCCCAGCCCCGGCCCGGCAGGAGCGCTTCTCCCGCAGCCTCCCCACTGGGCTAGGTGAGGCTGGGCCAAGAGGGTTCCGGCTAAAACCCTCTTTCATCTCCACTTTTTGCCCCGGAGACCCAACAGCTTTCCCCTTCCTCTGACGGAGGAATTGAGGGCCGCGAAAGGGGATCCGAGGCCAGGGGTGTGACAAACTTCTTGGGGGCTTGTTTTGAGATGCTTGATAGAGGGGATCTGCAGAAAGAATTTTCTGGGGGACAAGTGGGTGGCGGAGGTGTCGGGAAGAATCTAGGACCTTTAGGCTTTTGGAAGTTGGAAGAGAGCAAAGTAAACTCCACGGCTTCCGTGCTGGGATGTGACATCTCTTAACTTCTGAGGTGGAGATTAACCTTGTCGCCTTTTGAGCGTTAAACCTTTGACAAGGTTTAACTTTGGAGCCTTTGCTTTAGCTCTTAACCTGAAACTGCGAATTTGGAATAAACGTTTTTTGTGTTGGCTTCTTCTTTCCCCATCTGTGAGTGTTGGAGTGCCTCGGGATTTGGGTTTAGGACTCCTAATATCTGTTCTCTGCTTGACGTAGTATAAGCGCATACTAACTAGTTAAAAGCACATCTCTGGAGCCAAACTGCTTGGATTTGAATCCCACCTCTAGTTAGCTGAAGGACATTGTGCAAGATACCTGATCTCTTTTTTGTCCTATTTTCCTCATCTGAGTTGTTTTGAGGTTTAAAATTGGCAGAGTATGTTTCAATAGCTAGCATAGTATCAGGGATGTAGTAAGTTCCATATTCTCTTAGCTGCTGTCATTATTTGTAAACAGTTAAAGCAGTCAACTCTCTATAAGGTCCCTCTCTTGGCTTTCATTATGATTTATGTTCTGATAACTCCTAGGTTTATATTTCTTGCCAGACTTGATTCTTGAATGCCACTCTTGGGTACCCAACTGCCCGCTTGACATCACTATTTACATAGGCACTTCAAATTTAACATGTACAAAATAAAATTAGTAACTTCTCTTTCTCTCTCTCTTTCATCTTTTCCCCTCATTGGTGTTACCTTAGTGTCTCCCATTTTAGTAAATGGTATTACCATATATCCATTTAAATAAGTCAGGAAACATAAACATTAACCTACATTTGTTCTCTCCCTTTCTCTCTCTCTCTCTCTCTTTTTCTTTCTCAACATCCAGTCCCTCAGCAAATCCTGTTGGTTCCACCTCCAAAATATATCAAATTTGCCTGCTTTTCATCCAGGTGCCACCCATCATATCCAATTAAAATACAGACTTCTTTTTTTTTTTTTATTTTATTTATTATTTTTAGAGAGTGGGGAAGGGAGAGAGGCAAAGAGGGAGAGAGACATTTATGCATGGTTGCCTTTTACCTGCCTCCAGCTAGAGACCTGGCTTGCAACCTGGTTATGTGCCCTGGCTGGGAATCAAACCAGCAACCTTTGGGTTTGCAGGCTGGCACCTTTTCCACCAGCCAAGGCTCTCAACTACAGACTTTTTACTACAGTCTTTAAAGTCCTGCTACTCTTGTCTCTTTCTGCAAACACACCTTACACTTTTCTTCTAGGCTTCAGTCAGTGACCTTTCAGTTCTTTGTTTCTGTGACTGAAGTAGTCCAGTCTCAAGTATTCGTACCCTCTCCACTTAAATAACATTATCTCAGGAAAGGCCTTGCATAATAACTGACAAAAGTAGCCTCCTCAAATCACTCTCCATCACACCACCTAGTAAAAATAATCAAAGTGTCGTGCATGCAAGATAGTGTCTACGTATAATACATAATTTAAATATTCACAAAGTACACAGAACATTACAAGTATCTTTGAAGCTTCTTTCCATTTCATCATTTCCTCCCACCCCTTCTCTCCACCCTGTTGACACTGTTGTGGTCTTTGATCCATTAATTTCTTACTTTTTTAATAGCTTCACCAACAGAGTATTCTTAAATAGTTTGTTTAGTTTTGCCTGTGTATAGTAATACATAGGAATGAATTAAATCATAGTATGTTCTCCTATATCTTGAATTGTAATGTGTATATATAGCTTACACCATGATGGAGATTAGTCCATTATGAGGAGTTGTAATTTGTTCATTTTCACTACTATATAGCATTTGTTTGTATGGATATAACATAAATTTCTTTTTTTCTTTTTTAAAAGATTTTATTATTTTCAGAGAGAAGGGCAGGGAGGGAGGAAGAAAGGAAGAGAAGCATCAATATATGATTGCCATTCACCTGCCTCCAGCTACGGACCTGGCTGGAGACCTGCCTTGCAACCTGTTTATGTTGCCCTGGCTGGGAATTGAACCAGTGACCTTTGGGCTTGCAGGCCGGCACTTATCCACTGAGCCACCAGTCAGGGCTTAAAACAAAAATTTCTTTATCTGACTGTTAAAGATAGTTACATGGCTGATTTCCTTGTGTGAAATGGTACTGCTCACTCATCTTGTGATTGTCTATTTCCATTAGACTTGTCAGTGTGTCTTTTGCTGTACGTCACACAGAGTCACTGCTTAGTATATCCTTTTGGAATGGAGGAGTGGATCTTCATTGTAGTCAAGTGGGTTCATTGTTCCTAGACAAAACCAGGCTGATTTTTCCTGTTGAACTTATCATATAAAACCCACTTTGTTCTCCCAAATCAATTTGACTCTTACTTTTTAAATATACGTTACACTTTTGATAACTTACAAAGTATGATCCATGGACTGGTAAGACAAGCAGAATTGGCCTTGATAGCTTGTTAGAAATTAGAAATACAGTGTCTCAGAAGCTCAGGCCCCTGTCCTGGTCTAGTGTATTAGGTGACTTACAGTATCTTAATGTTTGAGAAGTACTGCTCTGGTCCACATTGATCTCTTCCTTTCTCTGAACTTTTTTTACGATGGTGGCTTGTATAGTTCGTTGTGGAATGTGGTCGTACACCGTTAATTACTGGTTTAAGGTTTATGTATTTTGTCTTTCTCATTGAGATGATAATCTGAAGGCTGTTTTACATAGTTCCAGTGCTTAGAACCCATCCCTATAAAAATCTTACCTTTTAAATTTTGTTTTCCTTGTTATGAAAAAAGTTACCATGCTGTTTGAACTTGTTAATTACCTCATCCCTCCTTGGAAGTAAGGTACAGAATGTTGTTAATAAATGAAAAAGTTAGAGTTCCATGTAATTTTTTGTCATCCAGACGTCAGCTCAGATGTCACCTCATATGTCACCTCACAGAGACCTTCTGACCTAAAATGTCCTCATCACTAAAGTGTCCTCATCAGTTCACTGACCCTTATATCCTTGTTACTGCTGAAATTCTTAATTTACTTATTGCTTGTTTGTTTTCTCACTCAAATATCCATTTCCTGAGAGTAGGACAAATGTCACGTTCACTATAGTTTTTACAAGTGTCTAGAGCAGTGACCGGCACATATAGAGCACTCAGGTATTGTGAATGAATTATTACAATCTTGTGGTACAGAAATTTTCTTGAAAATGAATCATGAGGAAACTGGGGAAGTGCTTTATAGGAGTTACAGTGGTTGGTGAGAAAAGAGCACCGAAGTGAGGCTGAAGACCTGTTATCCATTTGCTCACCTGCTCATACTTCTTCGTTTTTTTGGGTGTCGGTGTCTTATTTATAAGAAAAACAACTGACGTTAATTGAGCATCTATTGTTTACAGGACCCCGTGCAGGAAGGTTTAATTCGATTATGTCCCATCCAGGCAATAGCTTTGTGGTAGATGTTATCTCTGCCCTACTTACCTGATGGTTATTCATACCTGAGAAAATGTTTGTCAGAGTGCTTTGTGAACTGAAATGAATTCAGATTTGTTATGGCTGTGATACTTAGCACTTTTTTTGGTGTGTGAAACTATGAAATGATAGCGTCTAGATACAGCTTGTTAAACTATGAAATGGAAGCTCTTGTTCAGAATCTAGTCTTAATGTAGAATATGGTTTGGCCTTTAATTTTTTTTAAGTGTATTTTATTGATTATGTTACTACAGTTGTCTCAGTTTTTCCTCTTTTGCCCCTCTTTGCCCAGTACCCCTCTCTCTCCAGCAATATTCCACCCCCTGCCCCTTAGTTCATGTCCATGGGTCGTGCATAGGAGTTCTTTGGATTCTCCATTTCCTGTACTATTCTTAACAGCCCCCCTATTTTGTACTTAACAATTACGCTTTTTAATCCCTGAACCTTGTCCCATTCTCCCCAGCCCCCCACCCCATTGACATGATCTCCATGTCTGGTTTTGTGCCCGTTCTAGTTTGTTGAGTTTTTCTTTTTCAGATTCAGTTGTTAATAGTTGTACGTTGTCATTTTAATGTTCATAGTTTTGATCTCCTTTTTCTTAAATGAGTCCCTTTAACATTTCATGTGAAATGGCTCGATGATGATGAACCCCTTTAGTTTTACCTTGCCTTGGGAGGGGAAAGCCTTTTAATGTTTTAACAACAACAATAAAAAATTGTATGGCTCTTGACTCCTTTCATTTTCTTTTTTTTATTTATTTAAAAAAATTTTTATTGTTGTTGTATTACATCCATCCCCTTTTTGCTCCCCTCTGTCCCCCTCCCCACCCACCCATTTCCCCCAAAGTCAATCCCACCTGTTGTCCATGTCCATGGTTCCTTTATACTAGGTTCTTGTCTAAGCTGCTCCCCTTTTTTGCCTCTGCCTCCCCCCTCCCCCCAACCCCGTTCCCCCTGACCACTTAAGGCCTATTCATTGTATTCATATATTTGGTTCTGTTTTGCTT